>SNQJ01S0015206.1:168628-178875 GCA_010110895.2 Picea sitchensis
CGCGCACAATCCTACCACCTCCTCTCCCTCTGCTCCTCCAAACCACCGTCGGGTGCCATTTGGCATTTTTGGGCTGGTCGTATGGGTGACCAGGGGTGTCAAGGAAGGGGATTTAAAAAATTTCTTTTAATTTAAATTTTTATTTTGTTATATAGTTTTTATATAAGATTTAATTTGTTCTTAAATTTTTAAATTTTATTGTAATTTTTAATTTAGATTTATTTTATTATATATATAAAATATATATTATATATAATTAAAACTAGAATTATTACTCAAGATCAGAGGTAGATGGGACAACAAATATGTAGAGAGAAGAAGAAGAAGAGAAAGAATAGAAGTTATTTGCAGTCAAGATATTAATGGGCGAGATGTTGCCTCCGGATGGCGAAGTTATGGTATTAAAAATCCCAGTGACCCTGTAGGGGGGGGGATTAAATTTTTTATTGTAGAGAGAATTTGAGAAAGAAGAAGAAGAAGAGAAAGAATAGAAGAATTATCATTAATCGTTATGAATAATGAATCATTTACACATGATATACTCTGTGTAACTCAACGAGTGTGCATTGGAGGAGAACCAATGCACCATAGTGGTGGTCTAGAGTGATTTGGACATGCACCAGCAGTTACGGGAGTGAAATACCACCTAGTCTAGTCTCTCAAGCAGTTACGGGAGTGAACTGCCACCTAATTGAGTTAACTAGTCAACTAGCCTTCAGTTAACTGACTGAACAGAGAGTAGTGGGGAGTTAACTCAGGGAATCAAGGGTAATGCGCCAGTCTGGTGATGATCCCAAGGCAAGTGTGCATTAGCTGGTGATGATCCCAATGTTGCATGGTGACAAAACCAATGCATCATCTAAACTCAACTCAACTAGTCAAACTAAAGTGTCAACTGAAAGAGAATATTCTCCAGGTGGAATATTCTCCCCTAAAATATAGGAGACTGGATAATGACTAATTATGACTAATAAACAAGGAAAAACCTTAGGAAAAATAAATCTTAGGTGTGTGTCAAGTAACTCAACGACCCCCCCTGAGCATCACTATGGTGAAAATAAAGAATGGGTCCCGGTAAATAAGCCATGTTAGGTACCCAAATACAAAAGATACACTGAGAATAAAGTGAGGAAAGAGGGAAAACCTCATGGGAAAAACCCCCCCTCAAGGTACAATGTATGTAAAAAGAAGAACTACATTTGTTAGGAAACTATGTCCTTCACTCCAATATGACTTCGCATAGAATGAAACTTCTTCTCAGTGAAGGTCTTGGTGAAAATGTTTGTCGTATGTTCTTTTGAAGGACAGAACTGTAGGTCGATGATCCCCTCATGTACTAAGTCTTGGATGTAGTGCATGTGGATCTCAATGTGCTTCATCCGCTGCCTCTAAACTGGATCTCTGCAGAACTTTAGAGTGCTCTGGTTGTCACACCAGATGATGATCGATCGATGAAATTGAATGCCCAAATTAGTGAGAAAATGTTGTAGCCACATAGCATGAATGATTATGTTAATTACCCCTTTGTACTTTTCCTCAGCTAAATATAGAGAAATGGCGGATTGCTTCTTCCTTGACCAACAGATAGGCTCAAAACCAAGACTAAGTGAGTAACCAGATGTGGACTTGCGATCACTGTTATCGCCAACCCAGGCAGAATTAGTAAAGCCGATGAGATCTAATGTAGATTCTACTGCATAATGAATCCCAAAGGCAATGGTGCCTTGTACGTATCGAAGGATACGCGTTGCATCCTTCCAATGTAGCTCATGTAGCTCCTGCATGAACCTGGAAATTGCACCAACTACATAGGAGAGGTCTAGTCTGGAGTGTGTGAGATATAACAAGCTCCCCACTAGTTGTCTGTACAGTGTGTTTTCAACCAGTGGAGTCTCCCCGCCATCCTCAAGTTTGACTCCTCATAGGAAAGGAGTCAGAGCAGACTTGTAGTCTGTCATGTGAAATCTCTCAAGGAGACCTCATGCATACTTGGCCTGAAACAATTTGATGCCTAATGCATCCTGATTGATCTCTAGTCCAAGGAATAAGTGTAGAGGACCCATGTCCATCATCAAAAACTTATCATGTAGAATCCTCTTGACTTCAGCAATCGTTGAAATCGAGCAACTGGTGATCAGAAAATCATCAACATACAAAACTAAAAGTAGAAGTGAATCATTTGTTATGAGCATGTACACATTCGGGTCTGATTTACAACGTACAAAGTTCTGTGATAACAGGTAGGAGTCCATCTTGGCATACCATGCCCTCAAAGCCTGCTTGAGGCCATAAAGGGACTTCTTCAGTCGACAGACCAAAGATGAGTCCTGCATAAATCCCTGGGGTTGATCCATGTATATCTCCTCAGACAGATCACCATGAAGAAATGCATTCTTCACATCCATCTGATGAACTTCCCATCCCTTGGCTTCCGCAATGGCAAGTGTCAATCGTATGGAATCCATCTTTGCTACTGGAGCGAAGGTCTCATCATAGTCAATACCATGCATCTATTGAAAGTCTTCGGCAACAAGGCTAGATTTATATTTGTTAATATTCCCATCCATTGCACTCTTGGTCCTGTAGACCCATCTATATCTAACAAGTTTCCTCCCAGAAGGAAGGGGAACTAGATACCAAGTCTGGTTCTCAAGGAGGGAGTTGTACTCCTCCTGCATGGCGGATTCCCAAAAGGGATTTCCAGCAGCCTCACCATAAGACTGTGGATCTGAAGACTCAAACAAGAAAAGATGCCTGGAGGGAAATGGTTCAGTGACAGTGAGTGCAACAGGAGGCTCCTCGAAATCAGATCGAGTCCTCCTAGTATCGGTTGGATCACCAACAAGATCCCCTACATCCTGAAGAGTATTGTGTGCCCACTTGGGCCTCTGCTCTGGCTCTGCAACTGCATATGGATGCTTTGACTCTGCATATGGCTATATTGACTCTGAATCTGAATCATCTAAGTCCTCTGAATCAAAAATCGTGTCTAAAGAAGATTCATCGTGTGCATGCTCATCATCTCAGACACATGGAAGAATGAAGGTGGCTGCATGTGGTTGTTGAGGTACATGCGAGACACTTTCCTCGAATTGGACACTTCGCTCAATGATGAGTTGGTCCGAGGAAATATCAATAACCCTATATCCCTTCACATCATCAGTGTATCCAACAAAAATACACTCAATGCTCTGTGGAGCAAGTACCTTCCTCTTTTCAGAGGGAATCTGGGCCCATGCATGTAAACCAAAAATTCAAAAGTGGGTCACTTCCGGTTTGAGGCCGCTTGAAGCCTCGTAGAGGGTCTTATCCTTGACATATCTATGGGGAGATCTATTTTGGATGTATGTTGCACAATTAAGTTCTTTGGCCCATAGTCTATGTGGTAGTGACTTTGCATGCAGCATGCAAGATGCTATCTCCTTTAGAGATCTGTTTTTCCACTCAACAACTTCGTTTTGTTGCGGATTATAGGGAACCGTGTGATGTAACTGAATCCATGCCTCATGGAAAAGATTATGGATCTCATTATTTACATACTATCCCTCATTATCAGTTCGGAGGACTTTGATCTTCTTTCTGGACTGTGTCTCAACCAAGGCTTTGAAATCTTTGAGGTGTTGAAAGACCTCGGATTTTTTCCTGAGAAAGTAGATCCATGTAAAACGTGAGAAATCATCAACCAAAATGAGAACAAACCTCTCTTTTCTTATGGATGGATGCAGAAAAGGACCCATAAGTTCATTGTGGATCAGATCTAAGGGTGCAGAAGCTCTCTAATACTTTCCTTTGTCGAATTTCTCTTGAGGGTGTTTTCTGAGAACACAACCCTCGCATACTCCCTTGGAGAAATGGATGTCTTGTAGACCATCAACCAATCTTTGCTTGTTAAGTTGTTGAATGTATCTCAAATTAAAATGTCCAAACCTTTAGTGCTATATCCTACTACTTTCATCAACATGAGTAAGCAGTAAAGCATAATCAGGTTCAATGAATTCAGAAAATGCATACAATCTAGACTGATGATTTACCTCACCAGTAGCAACCCTGGAGTTGGTTTGCATGTCGTAGATGTCCATAGAATTTGGTGTGAATATGACTTTCTTTCTAGTGCCAAAATTCATCATCTGATACACGGAGAGAAGGTTGACGAAAAGTTTGGGAACGTGCAGCACATTCTCGAAGCTTTCGTTGGTGAGTTCAATCGTTCATTTGTCGGTGACTTCGACAAAATATTTGTCCCCCATCAGAATAGGAGGATGCATCCAATGAAGAATCGTTCAATAGTTCCACATGCATCCAATGAATAATATACTGCTTTTGATGCAGCCGTGTGATGTGATGCTCCTGAATCGACGATCCAAGCATCGGGAGAGGAGTTGATGGCAATCAAGGCATGGCTAGAATTGCCTTTCTTGGAATTTTGATCTTCTGGCTTCTTTTTCTTGGCACCCTCAAGGATGTGATCTCCAAGTTTGTGTTGTTGAAGTATTTGATACATTAGATCTATTTTATTTTGCATGCATGCGGATTCTGGATGGAATCCTTTGTGACAGTACGTGCATTTCTCCCCTTTTCTTCCCTTTTCCCTTTTGGATCCAAAGGCATCTGTGAAGGGTTTTGTGTACCCTTCCTTCTTCGGATGTGCATGAGCTTTCCATTTATATTTATCTTTAGATTTATGATAGTTTTGGCTGACATCTTGCACAGTGAGTGCATGCACCCTTGGGCCTTTGATTGTGCCCATGTTGATGAGCTTGGTTTTCTCTTGTATCAGGGATTCGATAAAGTCCTCAAGAGAAGGAATATTCTAGGTGGATCCAGACATGAATCTAAAATAATGGAATGCGGATACGAATACAGATAATTCAGGACCAATCTTAGAGAGAATGGTGAGAACCATTTGTTTCTCCTCCTTCAATTTATCAACCCGATAAGCTTTGAGTTGCGACAATAAATCCTTGAATTTTGTAAGGAAATATTGGATATTATCGAAGATTTTTGGATCCAATGTGAGAAGTTCCACCTCCATCATGTGTCCCCTCATCTCATCCTATTTTCCAAAGAGCCCTTCCAAGGTGGTCCAGGCTTCATTGGGAGTCTTACAGGAAAATATGTGAAAAAGGAGATCGGGAGAAATAAGACTGCAAATTGTTCTAAGTGCTTCATCCATGCGATTTAAATACTTGGATTTCTATATGGATGATGTCGATTATGTATCTGTATTCAAGTTTAACCTATACAATCCTCTGGTTCAGAGATGAATCATTATTCTCTCCTTCCATGCAAAGTATTTGTAATGTGTAAGAATGAATTCTTTTTGGAAATCCATCTTTCCATTGTCTTCAATCTTTTGTACTTGCAAACAAACTTTGGTGTAGCTTTTGCTTAGCAGTCTGTCGGCTCTGATACCATGTAAATTTGTTGAACCTTCACAGAATAGATCTAGCTAAACAATAATACACACATTTGCAGAGAGAATTTGAGAAAGAAGAAGAAGAAGAGAAAGAATAGAAGAATTATCATTAACTGTTATGAATAATTAATAATTTACACATGATATACTCTGTATAACTCAATGAGTGTGCACTGGAGGAGAACCAATGTGCCATAGTGGTGGTCTAGAGTGATTTGGACACACACCAGCAGTTACAGGAGTGAACTGCCACCTAGTCTAGTCTCTCAGGTAGTTACGGGAGTGAACTACCACCTAGTTGAGTTAACTAGTCAACTAGTCTTCAGTTAACAAACTGAACAAAGAGTAGTAAGGAGTTAACAAAGGGAATCAATGGTAATGCACCATTTTGGTGATGATCCCAAGGCAAGTGGGAATTATATGGTGATGATCCCAATGTTTCATGGTGACAAAACCAATGCAGCATCTAAACTCAACTCAACTAGTCAAACTGAAGTGTCAATCGAAAGAGAATATTCTCCAGGTGGAATATTCTCCCCTAAAATATAGGAGACTGGATAATGACTAATTATGACTAATAAACAAGGAAAAACATTAGGAAAAATAAATCCTAGGTGTGTGTGAAGTAACTCCAACGGGGATTTCATGCATATGGCATCTTTGTCGCTCAGAGCCTCAACCCATTCCCTTGGGTTGAATGGTATAATTTTTTACTTGTAATTAGTTGATATTGTCTTTCTTCATTGTATATTTTATCATATACTAATCTATGGGTGTTTTCCCCTAAAGGGGCCATGCAAAAACAGAGAGCTAAAACATTCAGAAAACCACAAAAAACATGAAAACAAAGCAGGGGTCTGCCCCATACACATTCAAAAAAAAACCTATAGTATTTAGCTATATGCATACACATACTATTTAGTTGTGATGTATATCTCACATACTTATTTACTTATTTTTTTATAAAGATATAGATAGATTTCAATTTATTGACCAGGAGGCACGCTTGCAAAAGCGAGACGTGACCTTGCCACGTGGATGGTCTAGCCCTTTATTACAAGCAATTTAAATTTAATAGAATACTAAGTGTCAAATTCAGGGAGTCTTCATCAGGAGCCCCTCGAAATTTGTCTAGTTAGTATCAATTAAGTGGTATTTCCTTAGTACCACACATTCAAGGAGTTGAATAGCTCATCTTGGTTGGGATACTACACTACTTGGGTAAGCTCAGCTAAAACTCCCTTTAGGGGGGTCCTGGGATTCTTCCTTTTCACAGGTATCCTTCTTCCATACAAGCGGCTTTAAGAGCCCGAAAGAGCAAGTGACAAGAAGTGGCTAATCCATGCTGCTCTAAATTGCATGGGGCACTCTTCAACCTAACCACCATGGTCTACTAAGACTACTCTCATTATACTAGTTGGCATAGTTCCAAAATAATAGGTGTTTTCTTGATCGGGATAACCTTTAAAACGGTTTGATGGCCAATGCATGTGTTAATAAACTGAAAATTCACAAATAAAATAAATTTTAAATTCAAGAATTTTGTCAATCCACCCTTCATCCATGAACAAAGATTGCATTTGTAAATACTCTCTTAAACATAGCTATAACAGCTCGTAAAAAGGCTTTCCATCTTGATTTACAACCCCTCCTTTTTTATTTGACAATTTTCTAGGATCACTTCCTGGGTTACCCCGGGGAGTACCAAGTCATTATGGGCTTGTTTCCCTACCTTAAAATCTTTGAACAACTTGTTGTTCGCAATTTACAGCCATCTGAAAAGACTTGGTTTTAGCTTTTAAACTCACTTTTCACCCTTATTTTTCACTTTTTTCACTTGAGGCATCGACTCGTCTATTGTCCAAGACCCTTGTTTACCCTGGTTTACCTCGTGAACCCATTCTAGGCTATTTTCCAAGGCTTTAAGGGAGCGAACAACTCGTTGTTCGCTTTGTTTAGTTTGTTGTCCAAAAAATCAATGAACTTATTTTCATCCCATTGTCCATAATTTTAACCTCCCGGGCCATTTTGGCCATCCTTGATGTTGAGGGAGGACAACACCCAAGGTGGGTGGTCCTAAGAAAGACTTCTCATAAGTATTTCACCTCTACTTTTTCCCCTTATTTACCTCCTCAGGCGAAGGACCATCTGAGGTGCAGATAGGTAGGATATGTCCCAATGGACATATTTTTCTTATAACAACAGGGGCCTAGAATTCCAACTAGTTAAGTTGGAGCTCCCGGGTTGAAAACCAACTGGAAATGGATAACCTGGATTGTTAATGGCACCCGAATGCTAGGAATATCTTATGAATGGGTCAATATTTTGGTTAAATCCTTGATCACCCTGGTTATATGGAGGAAAACCTCCACCCATCTGGTTCCAGTAAGACAAAGTGGGGTTACCCCTGCTAACATCCCTTGCATTGGATAGTTCTAACCGAGAAAGGGGTTTCCCCCTAATGACATCCCTTGTGAAGATTAAGACCCTTGCATGAGATTCCACTATGCTTTGAAGGGGTTTCCCCCTGCTAACATTCCAGATGAGGGAAAGGGATTACTCTTGAACCCACCAAATAACGTGAAAGGGTTAGAGGAAAATTGCATGCCGGTGGATTGGAATTTGTTGCCCATAGGAGCACCCCATCCCACGAAGTGATTAGGGATGGAATATGGGAAAGACCTGCTCATGAGAGAGGGGAATGACAGAGGGATATATCCTCTTCCCCAAGGAAAATCTTGGAGGAGAGTTGAAAAAATATCGACACCAACATTAGTACTTTATGGAATCAACTAGGAACCAACTGACACGTTTTTCATGTTGATCGACGACATCCCAAATGAAAAATAATTATATATAAATGACGAGGAGGAGGCCACACTCAATGGCTGAGTGGACCCAACTATCAATGCTGAAGAGATATTGATCGACGTGGCTACCGTGGATTGAACCACACTAGTTGTTAGGTTAGACATAAAAGGAGGTAGGATTCCCCTTGTCACTATTACCAAAGTGGGTGTTGTGAGGGCCCCCAACCTAGAAACTTCTAAAGTATCATCCATGATGGCCCACTAAAGAGAGTGACTATCAATGTAATCTGAACTAGAATTAAGAATTTGCAAGACAACTGGATCGTGGGATCCAATCAACAAAGGATTAAAAGGATGAACAAAGCCTTCATCTTCGAGATCCAATATTCATGTAACCGTTGGCACAGAATAAATAAAAAATTGTGGTATCTATCTCTAAGATGTCAATGGGAGCAGCTGGTATGAAAGTGTTGTTTTAATCGAGTCAAAACCTCGAAGGAGGCGATAGATAATTCACTTCGATAGGCGGAAGACCCTGAATTCTTATAGATCGATGAGTTTGTTGATCATCCACTTTAAATCATAGACTCAAGGTGACTACCAATACACTTACCTAAGTCGTCTACATATGCAGAGAACACCACTACAAAACTCCTAAGGAAAAAACCATCACAAACAACTTCACCAATACTCCAACTCAGGTGGATTAGGTCCCAATACCACAGTAGTAACAAATAGGCAAGGACCTTCTAGGAGAAGGCACAAGTTGATTAAGTCTTGTGAACCAATGAACGAAGGAGTGAGAGGAATTGACCTAAACCTCCACTACTATCCCTTCCTGGTGTAATTACCCATGCTTTGTGGGGCACCCTCTAGGGGCATTGAGTAGTGTGATGTGATTTCTTCCCCAGGTACCACAGGAAAACCCCCGCAGACACCTCTGAGAAACCTAGGAACGACTACTAAGGATATTGTCGATGAAAAGGAATGGATGTCCTTATATAAACATTTTGAATCTCGCTAGGCTAAGGCAAGATAGGCAGGATTAGTATCCTATGTTTATATCCTTCACAAAAATATCAATTAGTCATCAAGCAAAATGTACTTGGGCCTAATATTGATTTATGTGTTTATTGTTTTGTCAAAGAAAAATAAAAAAAATGCTTATAAAAAAATATTTTTATTAGATTAATGAAAATGATCAAAAGACAAATCTGAAATAATCTTTACACATCAAGTCAAAAAGTGAGATCAAAATCAGCAATGATTTTATTAATTCAATTTTGAATTACAACCAAAAACATTATCTTCATGCCCTTGCGTGTGTAAGGACCAAAGTAAGACTTAGAAGTCAAAGGTGCAATGTTACATCACATAGAGACTACTGGTGTCTTCTAAGAAAAGACCAAGACTAATAAAGTTGGATCAACAAGCCACAAATGTGCGATTGTCTGGACTCTGCAAAACAATTATAATCAGCACTGGAAATTAATTCAAAAGTCAAACAAGAATGAACAGACTATCAAAACAAGTGATTGAACTTTGGAAGCATGTCAAACATCTATGTTTCTCAGTCCTTCTTATTGCCACCTTCAGTAAAACCCTGCTATCAACAAGAAGATGTAGCCTTCAAGTAATTCATAAGTGAATGGAAAATGAATGTAATCTCACTTTAGAGCAAGAGCAAACCTTATCATAGGTTGTGCCTCTCTATGTCGCATGTCTTGTCCCTTCATCAAGTTCTTCTTTTATTCCTCAAAGGTAGTTTTGATTAGTTCAACTACCTTTAGTTAGGTACTTAACTAAATTTAGTTAAATGGGACAAATTTTAAATAATAATCATAATAAGGGTTTTTAATAAATAATAACTAATAGGTGGGGACCCCTAAATAAATTTTTTGTTTAATTTTCAAAATATTCCCTTGCATCTCCATAATTGCAATATGCATACCATCCATAAAATAAATTTACATTCAACAACCCCAAAAAATAATTATGCTATAAACACACTTGTGACTCCC
>SNQJ01S0015206.1:189090-223301 GCA_010110895.2 Picea sitchensis
TCTTTCATAAATTAGTTTTAACATCACATGATCTTATGTACAAAATAACCCATATATATATATATATATATATAATCCAGTATTTTTTGGCAATATTGATGTTACCATATTTGGTGTGCATTGATTTTTCATTTGGCATTCCACAATTGTTAACTTTAAGGTTTTGGTTGGGTATTTTAACATTTAACAGTGTCATCTATATCACAGTCCACATTGTCTTATGTATATCACAGTCCACATTGTCTTATGTATTAAAGACAGTATCACCGTCTCCTTTATATTGTCAATTTTTTGTGTTGTTTGTTGGTGCTATAACCAGTCTTTTTTTTACCTATAATGCAGGCATGCTTCCTAAAATATAGTCACTGCTTTCTTGTTTCCATAATTTAATTTAGTGTAGTAGTTTGATTTATGTTTATTTATTTTGTTTCTTCGACATATATATGAACACTAATAAAGTGATGATACTGTGGGGCTTGGCTTAAAATTTGGTAAAATTTCATTCTAGGTTGTACAAGCCAAACATCAGGATTGAGGATAGTGTGGGGCTTGGCTTCCCAGCCTTCATCAGCACATACTTGTAATCAAAGCTTCTCATTTCCACCACATCTTTCTTGCTATGAGTAATTGCCACACACCATTTCTGAGTTGGCAAGCTAACGGTGTTGATCTCCTTCCTCAAAATATTTTTCCACGCACCATTTCTGCATTGGCTAGCTAACGGTGTTGATCTCCTTTCTCAAAATATTTTCTGGGCAATGCTTTGGTTGTAGGTTACTATAGTCTACGGTATATTTTGTCATAAAGTTCAGTTGTGATATGAGCAACTGCTAGTAACAGTAGGGAAATGTGTTATGTATTATTTTCATAAATATTTGTTTTTCATATTATTTTAATAAATATTTATTTTTTATATTTGTTAATAGCAACATTTAAATACATTACTTAAATAAATATTTAATATTAAATCTATCCCATTTTCGGCAAGGACAACGCTACTGTTGTAGCACTTGTTCGGTAATGAAATCCAAAAGGCACACCTTGATTTTCCTACAAACCAATTTAATTGATGAAGCCAAACAAAACATTGTGGTTTGTTTGAACCGAAATCGGTGATATGGACGATCGAATGGCTTGGACTGGCAGCAATTATTTTGGACTTTGGTGACAAAATGCAGGAGCAATGTGATGCTGAATATGGTTTTCACCATAACATCAACGACATTGAAATTCGAAAATCCTTAATTGTCATCGAGTGCTCTAGAGCAGTTTTCTGGCGATGGGCAACTTTCCTCAAATTAGAGAGAAGAAAATATGAAAAAAATAAACTACAAATTTGGATATGAAAGGCTTCACAATTGCCATATTTTAATAAATCTAGGCAATTTTTACAATGAGAAGGACCACCCCTTTTTTTAAATTTATATAAAAAAAAATTAGATCTAACACACACAGCCTTGTGAAATCTTAAAAAAAATCATAATTAGATCTAGATCTAGAAATTTTCTTATCAGATCTACAAATATTCTTAAAGATTTACAAAAAAAATGATATATCTAGATTCAATCACAACAAATTTCAAATAATTTGATGAATTGCAAATAACTTCCCTGACTTAAAATAGCGAAATACCTCTTTGACTTTGATGACATTGTTTTGTTTTATGAAGAAATCAGGTTTAAGATTTGGAGTCTTCTTCTTTACATCTACATCATGGTCTTTTTATTCCCATGGATTTCTCCTCACCAAAGCTCTTTTAACATGGCTCTGATACCATTATAAATTTCACCAAGTGTCCTCAAACACTTAATTTTATTAATATAAAAAGAAATATTACAAAGAGTGGTGAGGACTAAAAAGCTCCTTAACCTCACTTGAAAAAAAGAGCTAGTTTATATAGCTCAACTCTAAACTAAATTATAGGAGAACAACCAATCACATAATCAAATGAGTATGATAGGTTTCCTTTACATAGAAGCTAGGTGTCATTATCTTAACAAACTAGGAATAAACTAATTTCTAAAAATATTTAAACTAGGAAAATACTAAAACTATAGAACTTTAGGATTATGAAGCTAACAATAAATGATAAGGAAAAGAGATTCATGTTCATAATTAAAACATATCAATCATCAACCTTCAACCAATATCTCAATTTATACCCAATTCCTGTCAATAATTTTATCATACATGCCATGTCCAGTATCATCTACATTGACTTGCTTCACGAATAAATCATTGGATTTGTTTGTGTATCAGGGGTAAAGAATGTGAAATTAAAGTGAAACATGATATTGGGAATTCAAGAAAAAATTATGTAAAATGGAAGTATAAAGGGGATTGGACCTAAAAATAATAGCAATCAACCATTTCCAAAACTTCTGATCTTTCTTTCAATATTCATTATCTTTTGTTATCTTAAACTTGTCTTTGAATGTTGAACATACACCTTTGTAACTGAGTTCATAATTAAATAAGAACAATCATTTGACCATGTATCCTTTTCCAACTATGCTCTTAGTCATAGATGTAACAGTCCAAAAGCATATGCTCTCATCAAACTGTTAGCAACCTTCCTTTAGAAAATATTTTTTTTCATTTCATACAACATGGGTAAGGAAAGATGGAGTTAAATGATATATGTTTTTGGAAATTCAGGAATGACATATGAAAAATGAAGTAATGAGGGATTTGGTCCTGTTGTAAGATACAAAATATCTTCTAATTCCTTCATGACCTAGTTATATTTTATTTCAATCCATATCAGCATGCCTAGGAATTAAATAGTCAAACTATGCTTATTACTTATTCCAGAAAAATTTCAAATTGAATAGGTAGCAAAAAATTCGTCCATTATTACTTTTACAGTCATCATATAAGCTTAGTAGTAGAAGCTTAAAAATGAGTCTAATATGCCCATATGAAAAATTGGTTTTAATATTTGAAACCAATTAAAAACCAATAATATATAATCGACGGGCCAATTCTATGTTAGGGTTTCATATTTCCAACAATCCATGTAAAATAATATCACACACATCAAAACCCAATTTCCTTCAACCATGAAAACTTGATGTATAATATTTATAACCTTTATGTAAATATTTCATACTCAAATCCTTTTAACAATGTCCAACAAAACATCACATTTGCATTGCAAAACCATAAGGATTGAAACTAGAAAAAATATTGTAGGTTAAACCCAACTGATATGTTTAGACATTTATTGATGAATTACCCAACCATAGGTTCGGGTTTCAGGTCGTGCAAAAAAAATCATCAATGATGGCCTCATATCCTAACTTTTTGCATATGTCAAGGCATCAGGTCGAACATGATACAAAACCTTATGAAGCTTGGCCAAACATTTCCCATATTATGCAATGTACAGGGCTTAGAATCGGGGTTCAACAGTAAGGTGACGATAGTCAATTGATTTTGTAAACTCGAGGTCRATCCCCACGATAGGTTTTGATACCAAGACAACCCAAGAAATTTCTTTGTARTGCTACTTAGGATGGAAAAATCGAACAGTGGGTATGAAAAGACAAAATGATGTTTGAAAAATACGGGTTTAAAACCCATTATATAGTAGTGGAAATAAGCATGCAAAGAACAACCCACAAATTTTTRTTCAAGGCTACAACATGGTTGTAAGGTTCAGGAGGATTTTTCTTAAAGACTATATAAAAAACAAAACTGGAGTTAAATACACAGCTTACTCTGTTTGGACTGGAAATACTGKTTTTTGAAACATGAGTTCATGCAAGAACTATTAAGAGCAACCAAGATAATAAAGGTTATTTCTTCACAAGAATCCCAAGCCAAGTGAGAGGAAGACAAGAGAAAGCATGCTTAGATTAACCAGTCAAGCAAAGCCATTCCAAAAACTATCACTGCAAAAATAATGTGCATATGATGGATACGAGCTAGAATACCCATACATTTCTTAGCGCTTCAAATACCTCCAAAAAACTAGTGCCACAGTTACCATAAACACCACGGCCGAGCTCTTGGGAAAAAAATGTCACACTAGTTGCATCTCAAACGCAAATGAAATGTCAAACCCCAATGCAAAGATGGTATACCTCAATGAGTGAATGCTAACGTCCTCGGCATTGAATGCATGGCGACATCATGTCTCTCGAAATCAACATTCACAATAATTCTAAATCCACTTTCCACCGTCAACAAATCGTAGACCACAAGGGTTGCCACATACACAAGAAATCACATGCCACATGAACCATGTCATATATATCTTAACTGTCAACTTAAATGATGGCCCCAAGCTTCACATCAAACTTAATTATTCCAATTTTCATTTAAACCACATTGTAAACTAATCAACAATGCAAACAATACATATGTTCAACCTTGAGTGTTAAAGTATAGCTTTACGGTAGCCAGTAGTATCATTGTTGAGTTCATATATAATATCATATGTAATATGCGTAATGAACTTCAAAACTTTATATTACAACATGCCACCTTTTCTATATATGCCCAATACCACTCATATATATGTGTGTGTGTGTGTGTGTGTGTGTGTGTGTGTGTGTGTGTGTGATGACATCTAAAGTTTGCATCAAAAATATTTTTATAGTGAACCATAGCACCCTATGCATAAAATGAATTTGCAAGCCTTTTAAACCATATCATGTGATTAAGAAATCCGCCATTGTGAGTTTTATTTACCAAGATGTTGTATGCTCTAGACAAGAGTTATGACCAAAACCTTTTATACTTATAATATCCATAACATAAGTTTCAAAAAGAATGATCATAATAGCATCTTATGAATGTAATGTATGCAACATAGAGGACTTATTGAAGCTTTATGAGCACAGCTTTTATTTTTCTCTGCAATCAAATCAAAAGTAGAACTCATAATCAAACTAGAAGAAGAGAACAATATCACTATGTAACCTGGATGAAACCATTTCAGTAGACCAACAATGCTCTTATCTTGGGAAATATTTGAAAATAAACATCCTTCTTTCTCCCTAGGGGGGTCCCACCTATAGTTGTATATTTTATATCAAAGATAGTAAAAAATTTAATTGTGCCTTGCAACTATTTGCAGGCTATGATATTGTTGACGATTTTATGAATCAACAGATACCAACTCACAGTCATCATCTAGGGGGTACAGTAACAAAGCCCAAAGCTTCGAAAGAACCACCTCTTAGGGAGGTATGGGCACTATAGAAACCACCAAAATATGATATCTCTACTTGATCCAAGTGGATATCAGTGGCCAACAACCTATTCCAACTGGCTCGAAATAGTTTGTTGGAAAATTACTATTTTTAGTAGTTTTTCGAGTCCTAAACTTTTGGGGCCATTTTGAGGGCATAAATGACATTTTTTTCACGATCGAGCACCTCAACGATGGTTGAAGGCTCTCATTGAGCCCATGAAATGAATTTCCCCATCAACACCTTTCCAACGAACTATCATGTGCCCCAAACGGAGATCATATGCCAAAGTTACACCCCCGAGAAGTTGATACACCAAACTACCCAAAACGGGGTCCACAAAACTGTTGGGTTTTCATCTTCTGAGGTTAGGATTTTAGATTTTATTTATGTTAAAAAGGCCTTTGGAGCCTCATTGTAACAACCATCTTCTTACGAATGAGTGTATCCATCACATCTCTTCTCAGAGATAAGTTGCCACCATTCTAGCGAGTCTTTCACTCTATATTTCTACAGTTTTGTACATTTTGCTCATTAATATAAATTGTGTATTACTGTATCTATGTGTTTATGGTTACATATCTGATATATTTATGTTATATTATTGGATATCTGAGATATCTATGTACATTTATTTATTATATCTTCACTCTCATTTCGTGCCCAAAATAATCTGGATCAGGTATCAGAGCAGGCTGTTCTTGATCGTTTTTCAATGCATGTCCCCGACAAGGTCTGAGTATAGCAAGTTGGGTCTCGAGCTTGTCTCTCTTGAGGAAAATATCTCTCACATTCCCAATAAACCCTCCATGGTGGAAGAAACAGAAGACGACAGAGTAGAAGATTCTATTAATTTGTTGCTTGAGCAAGCTTTCATGCAATAGAGGGACGAAATGATGGATAATTTTGCCCACGTCCTTCAATGCATGTCAATAAAAACATGCACGTCTTCATCAAGTGGCCACTTTGGAGGCACCTCTTCTTTCAAGGTACAAGTTAATTTTGATATTCTCGTATTTGAAGGTCAGATAGATGTGGATTCCCTAGAAAAATAGTTAAATCTGCTAGAAGGTTATTTCTCTATTCAAAAAAACATCGACAGGGAAAATATCACCTTCGAACTCCTTAAGTCTCTCCCCCATGTCAAACATTGGTGGGAAAATTACTGAAATCAAAGTTCCACATAGAAGTCTGGAATATATGGGGCCGAGCCCAATTGGGTTTTTTTTGTGGATGCGGTCAAGGAACAATATTACCCTGTTGGTAACTATGATGACTAGTACATGAGATGGACCACACTACGGCAAGAGAGGGGCCAAACAGTGTTGGATTTAAAAATACTTTCCATACCTTGTGCACCAAGCTAGGTATCAAAGACTCTGAGAGACATCTAGTTCTGAAATACCACGGGGCTCTACATAGGTACATATAAACCGAAATGGATTTTATAGACATCTCATCATTGGGAGCTGCCTATCGATGTGTTGTCAAAATCAAGAATAAATTTAGGCACCAGAACAAACGAGAGTTCGGGTCTACAAATCCGCAACAACCAAAGTATGGTAAAGATGGCCCTAACAACCAACCTCCAGAAAAATAGTCCAAGCCACGGGAAAATAATGGTAACGGAAAGATGAAGAAGGACACTGGAAAGTGGTGCAATTTCCACAAAAGCACGAGGCACAACACTAATGAATTTCACTCAAAATAATCACTGGTGGTTGAGATCAAAGAAAAGGAGTTGAACCCTGATTCAGAATCTGATTTAGAAAATAATGGGAGAAGATAGATCATCGACACAAACCCCATTATTATTGTCATGACCGCAACAATTCAGCTAGAAGAACCAGCAGATCCTGAAGAGGGGGAGCACTTTTTTCATTCACATATGTGGGTGAAGGGGACCCTGTTACATTTTATTGTTTATAGTGGAAGTCATAAGAACCTCATCTCACCATAGGTCATCAAACAGTTGGGATTATCGACAACACTACACCTGCAGCCATACAACATCGGGTGGCTTCCCCAGGGACGAGATATCTATGTCAGCTAGCAGTTTTGATTGTCATACGGCATCCAGCCCTTCAAGGATGAGGTATTATGTGATGTGTCCCCGTTGGATCTCTTTGATGTTCTTTTTTTCTAACCATTTATGTGGAAGCTCCATGCTATTTATGAGTCTCGACCCCATAGTGTCATTGTTACTCTGGGGGTCATCTCTACAGGATACCAGAGGTAGTTCCGACTATTTTTCCATCAAAACAGTGCTGCAAGGTAATATCTCATACTACAACATTCAACCTCTTCACAATTTGTTCAAAATTTGAACAAAAGGACACTGCAATCTTGGCCTGAGACCTTTCTTTCCAATAGAAGCATATTGCAAAATGAAAGAAGATATTGTTTCTTCACCTACAATGGTACCTACACACTACCCATTCAATACAAGATACAACAGGTTGGTTAAATATATTCAACCCCGCCAGCAACAGGTTTGTGATAATGTTCAACAAGCTAAGTAGCACAACTTCTACAGCAAGGTAAGCAGCTCACCAAAATTCAGATTCAGCAAATGCTTTCCCCTCTCCCCCAGGAACTCAATGAAATGGAGACCATTGCTTCCTAAAGAGGTAGGATTGATCTAGGTGTATATAAGTGGCCAACCACCTATTCCAACTGGCTCAAAACAATTTGTTGGCAATTTACTATTTTTAGCAGTTTTTCGGGTCCTAAATTTCCGTGGCCATTTTGAGGGCATAAATGACGTTTTTTCATGATCGGACACCTTAAAGATATTTAAAGCCTCTGATTGATCCTATGAAATGAATATCCTCTTCGATACCTTTCCAACGAGCTATTGTGTGCCCCAAACAGAGATCGTATGCCAAAGTTACGCCCCCAGGAAGTTGGTACACCAAACTACCCAAAATGCGATCCACAAAACTGTTGGCTTTTCATCTTCCAGAGTTAGGGTTTTGGATTCCATTTATGTTAAAAATGCCTTTGGAGCCTCATTGTAACAACCATCTTCTTGTGAATCAGCATAGCCATCACATCCTTCACAGAGATAAGCTACCAGCATTCTAGAGAGTTTTTCACTCTGCATTTATATAGTTTTGTACATTTCACTCATTAATAGAAATTGTGTATTATTATATCTTTGTGTTTATGGTTAGATATCTAATATATTTTTGTTATATTATTGGATATCTAAGATATCTCTATACATTTCTTTATTATATCTCATCTCTCATTTCGTGCCAAAAATAATCTGGATCACTGCTACATTTAGTCAAGCTTCAGAGGGGTTATCTCCTCAGATCTTTTTCGCGTGACTTTGTGTTTAACTCATGTGTTAGAGGAGGCTCTCGTCTATACCTATATGATAGTTGGATTTTATCCTTTTCTCTCTCAAACTCCTAAGTTGTTTTTTGGCCTTGGAGATTTAACTCTCCAACCTGATCCAAGGCACTAGCTTAAGCTAGTTTGTTCACCCTAGAAAATGAAAAGTCTAGTTTATTTTAATTAAGAATTCATTTTAAAAGGGTTGTTGTTTACTCAAAAGGGGTAATGGATAAAATTGAATGGTGTTTTTTTAAAGACTCAACAAAAAATCAAAACACTTATAAGAACATAATATGCAATATGATTGTTATTCATTGAAAATGAGTACAAAATGCTTTAGAAAAAGGAGCAAACTCTTTTCTTTTCGATGATATGCAAAAAATGCAAAATATCTTTTTAGATGGGATGCATTGCTGATGCAACTTTTCCGTTTGAAATGAAAAGCGACTGAAAAGAAACTATACTATCATTTTCATCAAAACTATAACTAACTTTTCAAAAATTAAACTCTTTCAAGAATGCAAAATGCAATTTGGAATCTAAAAGCACTAAAAAGAGAAAGCACACTTCAGAAAGTTTTTCTTTTTAGCGGAAAAAAAGTGGCAAGGACCGAAAAGGAATACAAAAATATACTTCCTAAAAATATTTTGTTTTTTCTTGTTTAAAATTTAAAAAAATAATAAGGAAAATTTAAAACAAACTTTCTTCTTAAGACCAACAAGAAAGAAACAAAAAAAAAGGCAAAAAAACACCTAGACCTATAAATATTTACCAAGAACAAAAATAAAATCTACTCCCGACAAGAAAGAATATGGAAAATGACTTCTCAAAACACTCCTATGAACTGGAAAATGATCCACAAATAAATGCAATTTTTTTCTTGATTTCTCTATAAAAAACAAACTAAACGACTACTAAACTTAGAAAGCAACACACACAAAGTCTTAAAGTCCCAAGAGAGACCCCAGACACATGGCCCAACACCTTCAAACAAGAAAAGATTTGATAAAACCCTCTCTAGAGAGATGTACACCCTTGTACTCAAAACAAATTGCATATGTACGTGACTGTCTTAACTGGCGGGAACATATGTACACAACTATTATAAGTGCACAGCGCATATATACCTCAAAAATTCCAAAAAGAGAAATGAAGAGGCAGACAATGGGCGCAAGTGAATAAAGAAAGACTCGGATATTTACAAGTTACTAATCTAAGTGCCAGATAGCAGTCAAAAATAAAAGAAAAACAATTTAAATCAAGCAAAAAAAAAAAAAATCCCATAAACAATCCCACTAGGGAGAAATCCCCAATATGGTCGCCAGTTCTTCTTTCAGAGAAAATCCCCTACAATAGTGGGCTTACTACAGCAAATCGATAATAAAAAAGATAAGAAAATCTGAAATATAACATACATAAAATATTTTATAATTGATTCAATTGAAATAACTAACTATCATGAGGAGAAGAAAAATAAACTCACCGACAGTCCTATGTTCGATGTCGTTCCCGAATTATGGAATCTTCTTACTCTTTCCTAATAACTTCCTCTACAACCTGCAAACACTCAAGTATACAAATCTACGAGGAGAGGTAGTTATACTAATAACTGTTGGAAACAAGCATCTATGGTTCATCACACATCTCTTGGGTTGAGTCAGTCGAGAGGTCGACCTACATATGTATACAGTCAGTCGATAGGTCGACCTACATATGGATACAGTCAGTCAGGAGGTTGACCAACACACTATGTGATTTGGTCGAATAGTCGACGTGTCTATCGGTTGGACAATTGAACAACAGTCAAAGATAATCGAATGATGGATCGACCAACCCAGAAATCGACTATGAGTTGGACACGTAGGCAGTCAGGTCAAGCATTCTTGTCGAGCTGACTCGATGAAGTGGATTTAGCAGAGTCAACTCTAATAGTCGATGGTTACATATGGACAAGATCTTCCAAATTCTATGGAAATCAGTTAGATCTTGAGGCTATAAAAGGAAAATTCCTTGGGTCATTCTCGTCATGGTGATTACATGATCGAGATCCAATATGCATTGTGAGGTTCTAATCATAGTGCAGCTTGCTTAAGTGTTGTAACAGTGTCTTTAGACACCGCCCTTTATCTTTGAAATTTGTGTTCCTCTTCAATTATCTGTAGTACTGTGTTCTCTATTTCATGTCATGTTCCACCCCATTCCCCAACATGGTATTAGATTTGATGGTTTAAAACCTTGACCTATTATCTGCAAACCTTGTTGAGTCATATTTGTTGTGTGATTGACTCTGGGTCGATGGTTTGTTAATTGAAACTTATTGAAGTAGACCAATCTATGTCCAGATATCAAAGATGGCTTCAAATATTGATCTTGTTGTTCTGAATGGATCAAATTATGAAGTATGGGCACCAGATATGGAAACCATATTGAAGAGAAAAGGATTATGGAAATATAAGAAGGTTGTGATTCCAGATCCAACAGATGATCAAGCGAAGTTCGTTGTTGATGGAAAGAAGGACGAGGTTGTAGGAGTCAACATCACCTACATCATGCGGGAGATCTGATTTCACCCCAGTGGAATCGACTACCCTCGTCAAGTCTGGAAGAAGTTGAAGTGGTTGTTCGACCGAGTTGATGAAAGCCATGTCATGCAATTGGAGAAAGAGTTGACCTCTCTCGATCCTCATTCTTTTGAGAGAATGAAGGACTATTTGGCATGTGTCAAACAATAAATTTGAAATTGGGCGAATGTGGAAAGAACTATCAGAAGAAGGATGGACAATTCATCGAGATGTTCCCGATGAACTTGAGAACACCATTCAACGTGTTCGTGTTGACTTTCCACACCAATTGGAAAGCATGCAAGGAATATGGTAAGGATTACACCTTTGAAGCTTTATGTGATCTTTTGATTATTGATCAACACAGATTTCTTAAAGAAAGAAATCTTTGAGGTAAACATCAGGCCCACTTACTCAAGGGAAAGGGAAATATGGATCCCAGGAATACAGTATGGTTTTATGCTTCTACACAGACACCTGCATACCATGAACAAAAACCTTACAGACATCCAGATGCGCCACAACGAAGTCGAAAGAAGAAGACATGTCAATATTGTGGAAATACTGGACATGTGGAGAAATTTCGCTATAAGAAGTGAGACGAATTAGAGGAGAAGGTCAAACACCTTGAAGGAGACATGTCTGATGTACGTCGACCCGCTGATAATTTCACCTTCCAAGTTGGAACTTCTCAGTCCTTGTTATCTCATTCTGCGCAGAATGAATGGGTAGTCAACTCTAGATGCACTCATCACATGGCTCAGGATGCCTCCTTGTTCACATGGTTCGATGAAGCTAAGGAGAGTAAAATCTATGTTGCTCATGATTTTTCTCTGAATGTTGTTGGTTAGGGTGATGTTACGTGTCGACATGGGAATATTGTTGACGTATATCATGTGTCAAATCTAAGTGTTAATTTTTTGTATGTTTCTCAATTAATACAAACATGTAAGATTGTGGAATTTTAGCCAGATCGGTTATATGTTCGTGATTTGAAGAAAGGAAAGGCGATTGTCACCGATGGGCATCTTGACCCGACAAATAGATTGTACAATTTTTATGACACAACTCAACGTGAGACCAAACTCACTACACTTTTTTCTCACACTGATGAGAGAATTCAAATTTGGCATGAGCGACTTGGACATCTTAATTTTCGAAGTTTGGAGGAACTGACAGCTCAGAACATGGTTGTTGGTTTGTCGGAGGTCTTTCCCCTTAAAGGAGTCTATAAGGGTTGTGTACTTGGGAAGAATTATCAAGCACCATTCGACTCTTGCAAAGCGTGGAGAGCACAGAACCTACTAGAACTGGTTCATAATGATGTTTGTTGCATCAAGCTACCTTCATTGGAAGGTGCAAGGTACATTCTGACTTTCATAGATGATTTCTCTCGTTTTACATGGGTCTTTTTCCTAAAGAATAAGAACCTTGTCTTTGATAAGTTCAAGGAGTTTTGAGCCTTTGTTGAAAATCAATGTGGTCGACATATCAAGTGCTTGAGATCAGACAATGGTGGTGAGTATGTCAATCGAACTTTTGAAGAATACCTACTTTGATCTGGTATTGACTAGCAACAATAGATTCCTCACACACCTTAGCAGAATGGTGTCGCGGAATCCAAGAAGTAGACATTAGTCAAAATGGTTAGATGTCTTTTGTAGGATAAATACCTTCCCCCTAAATTCTGGCCTGAAGCGATGTGTTATTCAAACTATCTACTCAATCGCATCTCAACTCGAGTTGTTCCTTCCATGACTCCAATGGAATGATGGTATGGGAAGAAGCCTTCGGTCGACCACCTTTGTGTGTTTGGATGTGTTTCTTGGGCTCACATTCCTAATGATTGTAGAAATAAGTTGGATGCAAAGAGTCATTCTTGCATCATGATGGGCTACTCTGAAGAGTCGAAAGATTATCGATTGTTTGATCCTTCCAAACGACAAATTATTATCAAACGCAATGTACAGTTTGATGAGAAGTCTCCTGGAACCAAATTGTTGAATGCCTCCTCCATATTGTTGCAGGATGATACCTTTGATGTTTTCTCTTACACTAGTTCTCTTGCTTCATACTTCAGTCCTTTGATTGGACAATCAAATTCTCTCCTTGTTTCAACTAGATAGTTGACCTATGAGTCGACTAGTCCGACATCCTCAATTTTGACTGGTTCGTCGACTGAAGCCTCTCTGACTTCTGATTGACCTATTGAAGTGAACCAAAGTTCACATGTTCCTTGTCTTCCCAGGTGGGTTTCCTAGATAATTGAAGTTGTTGGAGCTGATGTTGGAGATGCCTCCTCTAGACAACAAACTCGTAGTCAAAACCAACATGTCAGTGTTTCCTTGATGACTTGTGTACTTTAAACCTCTAATCCTTTTACTTACTTAGATGTTGAAGGATGACCTGAATGGGAGTAGGAAATGCATAGAGAAATTGAATCTTTGTCGAAGAATGGTACTTGGGACTTAGTTCATTAACCATAAAGAAATAACATTGTGAAGTGTCGATGGATCTACAGGACCAAATTTACATCTAAAGGTGTTGTTGAGAGACATTAGGCATGCCTCATTGTGAAGATATTTTCTCAATGAGAAGGTATCGACTACACTAAAACTTTTCCCTCTGTCGTAAATATGAACTTTGTTCAACTAATTATTTCTCTTACTGCTCATTTTGGATGGAAAATACATCAGAGGGATGTGAAGAGTGTCTTTCTTCATGGAGATCTATGCAAAGAAATTTTCATGGAAAATCCACCTAGTTTTGTGACATATTCAAATTTGGTTTGTTGACTCAAGAAGTCACTTTATGGCTTGAAGCAGGCTCCCCGAGCTTGGTATGCTAAGATCAATAGTTTCTTTCTTCGACTTGGTTTCAAACGTTGTGAATTTGATCATAACTTGTATGTACTCCACACCAATGGATACACTTATATTGTCGTTGTATATGTAGATGAATTTCTCATTACTGGCAATAATAATGATTTCATTATTAGATTGAAGAAATGTATTGTTGACTCCTTTGACATGACAGATCTTGGTACTATGCATTATTTTTTGGGTCTTCAAGTATTACCACTTTGTGATGTCTTTTTCATTTCTCATTATAAATATGTGATGGAATTGTTGACACGTTTTAAGATGGTTGATTGCAAGCCTTGTGCTACTCCTTTTCAATCTGAAGTAAAGCTTACCAAACCTGTCAAACACCCACGGTCAATGCTACACTCTACTGACAACTAGTCATAAGTCTTATTTATCTTACTCATAGTCGACCTAACATTTCCTTTGTTGTTAGCGTGGTTTCTCATTTTATGCAGAACCCCAAAGAAAGCCAATGGAAAGCAGTCAAATGAATTGTTCGCTATATCAAAGGTACCACTCATTTTGGTATCAAGTATTGTCGAAGTTCAGATTTGCTAGCCAGCTTCACCAAATCTGATTGGGCTGGCAACGGTGATGATCGAAATTCTACTTCTTGCTATGTGTTTCACTATAGCACTAGACCATTGGTGTGTTCGTGCAAGAAATAGAAGGTAGTCTCTTTGTCGACCACAGAAGGAGAATATTGTGGTGTGAATTAAGCAGGTACCAAAGCAATATGGATTTTCCAACTTTTGGGAGAACTTGGCCTTCATGTTCAGACATTGTCTACAATCTACTGTGATAATTAGAGTTCTATATAGGTTGTTGACAGCCATGTTTCCCACAGTAAGGTGAAGCATGTTGAGCTCCATGCTCACTATTTAAGATAATTAGTTCATGAGAATGTTGTCTCTCTTCAATATTGTAGAACTAATGATCAGGTTGTTGGTATCTTCACCAAACATTTAGATGAAGCCAAATTTATCAAGATACGCGCAATGCTTGGGCTTCTGTAAGCTGCAATTATGGGGGGGATTCATAATGATGTAATTTCACCTCCTGAATCTCCAGATTTGTGTGTTGATTGGGGGGTGTTGGAAAATCAAGCATTGATGGTTCATCACACATATCCTAGGTTTAGTTAGTCGAGAGGTTAAACCACATCTGGATGCAGTCGTTCTAGCAATTGACTAGCACACTATTCTAGTCAATCAAGTATTCAATGTTCCTATCGGTTGGACAGTTGACCAATAGTCAAAGATAGTCGGGCAATGGATCAACCAGCCCAGCAATCGAGTACGAGTTGGATGCGTATGTGGTTGGGTCGAACATCCTCGTTGATCCAAATCGACATAGTGGATTTGGTGGAGTCAACTCTAACAGCTGACTATTACATGTGGAAAAGATCTTTTGGATTCCATGGAAATCAGTTATATCTTGAGGCTATAAAAAGTAGACCCCTTGGATCATTTTCATCATGGAAATCAAGTGATCGGGATCCAATATAAATTTTGATGTTATGATCACAGTGCACCTTGCTTAAGTGTTGTAACGGTGTCTTTAGAAACCACCCTTTATATTCAAAATTTGTGTTCCTCTTCGATTATTTGCAATACTTTATTCTTTGTTTCATGTCATGTTCCACCCCATTCCCCAACAATAACTACCCATTAGTTCAAGTAAATGCAAAAGAAAATCAGTGTAACTAGTGTTCTAAACATCATATATTAAATAAATTTAAATTAAATATTACAAACATAGTGTTTGGAAGGAATGAGATTCTTATAAATATTCAACAATTTTGGTAGTTACATTGTATACCTCTCTTGTTATGGCACTGCCCCGTCGAAAAGACTTTGGGTCCCTCCACCCCAAGCTTCTGCTATAAATTTTGGTCTCGACCTTTGATTCACCGACACACTCAACCATGATATAAGGAAACTCCTAGTCATATAGAAAGGTGCTCAAAGAAGGATGGAAACAAGGGCTTCCAAGTCAAGAACCAACAGAAAATGGGAGGCATATGGACTTACGGACATGGTGGGGATAGCCAATCTATTGTTTTCTTTAATATGCAATGAATCACTACCTTTCTCCTTGGACAAAACACTCTATTTAAGTTGCCTCTAAATGGTTAGAGATAGTTGAGTACGGGTAAAAGGAGTTAGGCAACTCACCAAACCCGCAACTCAACATTTGATTAGGAAAAAATATATTTTTTTAAGCATTTATTAACATGTATGCGACTTTCCTTGGAGGAACCCACATATACGCGTTCTCCATAACTATGAGGCACGTACAAGTTCCAAAAAGTGTTTTTTAGAAGATCTCAAGGAGGTATGGGGAAGAGGTGTTTGTAAGTAGGATAGGAACTAGACCGATAAGAGCATAAATGCTTCAATGGTGGCAATTAACGCTATAACAAATATTGTTACTTACAAATTGTTCAATTAAACCTCGATACTTCAACATATACTCACATCTCTCACTTAACCCAATGTTGATCAATTGTTCGGTTGGCTCTTCTTTGTATGTTAGCACCTATTAGAAGACATCCATCGATGAGTCTAAATGATTTAAATATAAATATCACAACAAATATGAAAACTGAAGTAACGTCAAAAACGTAAGTACTCACAAACTTTATGATCAACCCTTTTCTTCCTTGTCTTCATGTCTTATGTACTTATTGGTTTCCATTTTGTTTTCTTTTCTACAACAAAACAATTGAAAATAGTATTTAATATGATAAATAAATTCGATGTACATAAAAGAATAAATGAATGATCACATACCTATGATGCACGTTGTTGTTGGGATGCATCCTCATGTGATGCAATTATGTTCATTTATTTTGTCATCTCCTTGTACACTTTTTTGGACATCCCTACCGGCATGTATTGGCTATCCCCTCATTTATCACTTGGAATTTTGATAATCTTCCTAAAAAAATAAAAAACACAATATATTTGTATTAAATGGACATGAAAGTAAATATAGCAAAACAAATTAATTTGGTAATTATTGGAACATATTATAGAAAAAGATGTTTAGTAATAATACCTTTTATATGATTCTTTTTTGTTGTTGTAGGCTTTTTCTATTGCAAGTCTCATGGGTCTCATTGACCATGGCTTCGGAAACACTTCTTGTAGTGTACGTATAACCTGATTCTTGGAGTCAATGGATTGATTTTTGTATTGTAAGTGGAGATTACGTCTATATGTTCTTTCCACTATATCCCTCAAATCTCTATAAAATAATTTGCCCCTCTCATTAACTTCAAGCAACACTTCAGATGAACTAATGACCAATATGTCATTAGTATTTACATCCTTAACAATTTTTGTCCTCTTGAGATGAGATTCCATTCCCTCACTATTTCTCCCTACATAACATTAAAAAAATGTGAAATCGAGTGTTTAAAACTTGTTAGTGATTAATGTTAAGAAATTCATTTTTAGAAAAATTCAAATAAAAACTTAATGTTGATTGCATTTTGATCCACCTTTTTCCTCTCTTCGCAACATTTTCGTAAATCTTTTATGCTCTTTTGCACTCAGATTGAGAACAATCTTATCATTTTTCTTCAATTTTTTGCTCTACATGACACGCATTAACCAATACACATCATTAATTTAAACTTACAAATATTTTCAAATATATTATTTTTTTAATAAAACTTAAAGAACTTGCCTCCCTCTCTTCTTGGGATGAGCTACCAATGAACTTACTAGAATAAGATGTTTTCTTTGAACTTCTATCAGCCATCTTGTATATAAAAAAAATAGGAATCATCAGAAGTAGAAATTATGAATTTTTTATACAATCTAGTATTTCGGTGTGCTTCATTAAACAGAAAGCACCGGAGCATCAAACATATATGTGCACTGGAGCATAAAACATATATGTGCATTGGGGCATCAAACATATACTTGCATTGGTCTGTACTATTAGTCATTGCGCACTGCTAACCCGTATGGATATGATATGGAAATCAATACTATTTATTTTTTCGACCAATCGGTGCTTTTCACATATATATATGTGCCCCAATGTGTTTTTCTATAAAGTGATCATCACGTCGTTACCTCTGTATAGTGCGCACCAAGGCAATTTTCATGTACAATGAGCACCGCCTACCACATAAAAAAAAATTAAATCGTTGACAACGATAGGGTTGACAAGGTTAAGGATCTGATGCAATGAGTGGTAGCATTGCAATGGATACCAAATGCCCCATATGCAACTAAATAAACCTTATAAAAATATATTGCTTAAAAAATAAACCCTATAAAATCAATTGCTTGAAAAAAGAGGGGAACAAGAAAGCTATGGCTTACAATATCAAAGGTAACTATGAAACCCTTATATTTTTTTTAACATGCATTGAAAATAGTTTGAATGAAATAAGGAAATATTTAAATGATCAATAGAATGAAATCACATACCTGAAATTTCTTCTCTGCATATTTGTATGTGCCCTACAAATCCCTTCCAAATTTGGCTCTTCAAAAAAATCTAGCCACTCCAAAGTCTTTCGTGGTAAATCTCTCTTCCACAAATCTTCCCTCTAAATTCTACCAAAAAAATGAAACAATGAATAGTGTTTTAAATTATAAACAAATACGTTTTGAAAATGAAATTCCCTCTCTTTTTTCGCTGTGTTTTTTCAATTTGTATGTACTGTGATTGACCTGACGATCCCCCCATGTATTGTGGTTGGCCCAATTGACCTCCCATATACTATGGTTAACCTGATAGTCCCCCCATGTATTTCAGTTGGCCCAATGGACCTCCCATATACATTGTTTGAGGGGGTTGTTGTGTTGGAATCATGGGGTTCACGGATTGATTGGGAAAAGTTCCTTGCTAAGGAATGTCCGTCAGATTAGGTTGACCCCATAAAGTATTTGCAACTCCTAGATATGGTTGTCCATGATACATGAAATGGAATGGAAGGACTTGCATGAGCGGCTTGCCCTCAGTTTTGTTGTTGTTTCCCCTATATAGGAATTTTCCTCATAGTTGAGGGTTTCCCCCCAGCAAAAAGTTTCCCTCCAGCTAAAGATTGACCTCCAGTGAAGGGTATAGAAGAACTCCACATTTGTAAAGTTGGAGATGTGGGTTGAGTAGCTTGTGTAAATGTGGTTGTTTGAATGATATGAGTGTTGGCCATCTGACCGATGGGATGACCAAGTAAAGCACTTGGTGTGTGCATACAGGCCAGTAGTAGTGGGAATGGAAGGACTTGCTTGAGCGATTTTCCCCCAGGTTTGTTGTTGTTCCCCCCAGATAGGAGTTTGCCTCATAATTGAGGGTTTCCCCCCAACAAAAGGTTTCCCTCCAGCTAAAGATTGACCTCCAATGAAGGGTATAGAATAATTCCCCATTTGTAAATTTGGAGATGTGGGTTGAGTAGCTTGTGTAAATGTGGTTTTTTGAATGACTTGATTGTTGGTCATCTTACCGATGGGAATACCATGTAAAGCACTTAGTGTGTGCATATGTGGGATTAGTGAAGCATGAATATTAATCGACCCATGTGCAGAGAGAGATGTACTCACAAGTGGTCGTGTCAGAGTAACCTGGGTCACGGATGTTCCCAGTAAAGAAGAAGCACCAGCAGTAGTGATCGGTGCTAGTGCGACTATCTCCAGGTCCATTTGGGGAATGAATATTCCATTTGTGTAATCAGAAGATAATCTATTAGTTAAATGATAAGAAGAATCAGCATCAAGAAATATCGAGGATGGTTGTTCAACAAGTAGTGGGCCAAGCGGATCAGTTAAAGGGGGATTTGCATAAGGTACAACACCTTCTATGAAGGTTGTGACCGGTTCTTCTGCGTGTTGGACACTTCCACGAGCTACACTCATGGTTTCAGAAGTTTTTTCTTCAACCATTCCTYCGTTAGAAGAGTCRTGTTAAGCTTCCTAAACTTCAAGATCCAAACCTTGCATTCTGCGAGATCTTCRAAGCCCTTGATCGGCCACGGTGAAAGTAAAATAACAATCCTTAAGGCCAACTACGAATTTTGAAAGCACACACCCCTAAAAAMATCTACATGTAATCAACCAAACAAAAAATATGTAAAATGATCTTCCAAAGATGGTATGTCAATTTGTCAGTGAAGATATGAGAAGCAGTTACCCCGACCTCCACGTAACATCCTTTCTCGGTGCAAGCAACCCTCGCTTCACGGGGTCACCCTCCAAGGGTACTGAAGTTATGATGTGACGTCTACCCCAGGTATCGTGGGAATCCCCCCATAGTCACCTCTATAGATACCTAGGAAAGGCCACTAAGGTTACCAACTCGCAATCGACCTCTGGGGGGTATAATCGACAGTCGGGACCAAACGTAAAGGCTGGATAACAAAGTTTGAAGCTCTTCCAGATGACTGAAGACAAGTGGATTGGTAATACTCCTGAGGACCTTGAATGGATTCAAGATTCACAAAGCACCGATACCAAATGAACCAGTAACACTCAAGAAAAACCCCCAATATACGCTCTTTCCACTACGATTGGTCAAGCTTTGGAGGGGTAATCTTCGTTCTCTTATGCACGTGACCTCATGTTTATCCCTTGTGTTAGAGGGGGTTCCCAGATATGCCTATACGACAGTTGGATTTTTCCACTCTTATTGTTTCCAGCTATGCCTATTGTTTAGTAATCTTGGACAATTTACTCACTTTTCCTAGTCCAAAGATGCTAACCTTATGCTACTTTTGGTGTAGTATAAACCAAAAAATGTCTAGTTGATTTTAATAGCGCACTGGTTGATTTTAATGGCTTTGTTTACTCAGAAAGGTCCACGGAGATGAAACTAATGATGTGTGAGACTCGACTCCAATAAAATGAAAAAAGAATGAAATGCAAACTTTTATTTTTGATGAATTCTATATATGAGAAGGAGAAGAGTCATTTTCTTCTTAACAAGCACTAAATATCATGCAACTTTCCAAAATGACGCCAAACTATCAAACAAAATTTTCTGAAATCCTAAAGCAAATGTAAGACTAACTCTTTCAAAACATGCACCAAAACAAAACTTCTAAGAATGTAAAAATTTATCTTTGTTTGATTGTATATGCATTGAAATCTATTCAAATGCAAAACTTTTATGCTTCCTAACTTTCAATTAGAATGAAAGAAATCAATGTTTGACACAAAGGAACATGAAGCAAAAGGAAACCAAAGAAAGTGCACTCAAAAGTTTGATTAGAACTGAGAGAATTCAAGTGTGAGAAAACTCACTCAATCAAGGACTCAAAATTGTGAAAGAGAAAGGAAATCACTATTTGAAAACCTAAAAAATAAGTAGCAAGAATCAAAATGCCAAGTTACAATTCCAAATCAATGAAAAAGACTTCAAAATGAGTTTTGAAATCAGGATAATAGGAGTTTGGAAACCTTCGTGATGAGGATCAAACTACTAGTAAGATCGACTTTGGCCAATGATCAGGTTAGCGCAAGGTAGTCATGCTCATTCCATAAATTTGAAAGGACTCGTAAGCTCAAAAGAGGCAAGAAAAGTTGGTGATCACAATTATTTCAATCAAACAGTCATAACCAAGTTCATAGGACTCTAATGCAAATATCTGAGTGAAAAATATGAAAAAACAAAGGCAAAATTAGCTCAAAATTGTCCTAGGAAGGAGATCAACGCTCTTGTAATTAGGCAGACAGGGTGTTGAACAAGGATCAATGCTCCCCATAAGACTAATAGGGGGCATTTATTAGGAGATCAACGCTCCCCATAAGACTGACAGGGAGTGTTGATTAGGATTTCAATGCTTTGTGGGCCACTATGGGGGAGTGTTGATACTTGGAAGTGTTTGAAACAACACCAATTTTTCCCATATTCAACAGAGATCATGAAGATTTCAAATAAAAAGAATAAAAATCAAAAATATCAAAGGAAAACCAAGATTCAAAGGGTTAGAAACCTAGGAACAATCGTTCCCCAGTAGAGTCGCCAATTTTCTGTTACAAAATATTTCCCCTACAGACAGGGGAAATCTCCCTTAGATATCTAGACCCCTATTTTCCAAGATAGAAAAACAAACAAATGGACACTAACATTCCTTTAGATCTATTATTTATGTCTATAAGCAGAGAAGATAGAATAAATAAGTGTGACTTACTCCTTTTCGATGGTTTTCCTCGTTGATCTTCAATTTTTGGTCTTGTTGTCCAGGATTCTATCACAATGAAGAAAATATGCAAGGAACATAACAACAGCTTCTACTCCTACAATATATCATCAAACAAGAGAAGATATAACTATATAGACATACATGTATAAACAACAATATGAAGGAAATAGGCCAAGTTATATCAATGGAGAAACATGGTGAAGTACTTACAAACCAACATTAACATTACAGCAACTCCTCCAAGCTCTCGATCCAACCCTTGCCTGAATGTCTCAAGATCATAATGATGATGCTTTGATGAATTCTCCTCAAAAGATCAAAGGTTTGACACTCTAAAAACCTTTCTCCCCCTTCACCTTGGAATGCACTAATTATATAGGAGTCAGAGGCTTAACCACCATGGAGAAGATCACTCACTAGATCCACTAAATTGGGATCTCCAAGATTTTTAGGGAGAAAATATCTCTCAAGGAGTTTATGGAGAAAATATCTCTCAAGGATTTTAGGGAGGAAATTTCTCTTAAGATCCATCAAATTAGGATATTGATTTGAGAAAATATCTCAACCATCCATGAGACTCTCAACTTCTCCTTGAGAGTAGGGAACTAGAAGTGATGTGGATTCTCACACTAAATTAATTTCCTTTTTTCAATAAAAATGAATAGTACTTATGCACATAGTATTTTGACCTTCATGTGATAAATTTCTCCCCTAACATGTCTACGGATCATAACAAACAGTCCCTCACTTAAGTGTGACAAATCCACGCTTAGTAGTGTGGGAATTTGGTGTGTATCAATATGCTACATTTTGTGAGACCCTGCGGATTCGCCAATGTGGAAGATATTCACTTAGTAACGATGATATAATCCCTTACACATCTGTGAACCGCAAATATTGTCACCCCGCAAACCTATATTCCGAAAAGGGTACTTGATAGTGTGTTTTTTCCACCTGTAATGAAATAATTACTGAGAGCTAGATGCATTTATGTCTCGATGAACAAGAGTTTGGGAAGAGGGCCGAGAAATTATCATTCACACATTTTTCTATTAATAGCTAGGGTTATACAAACACTATGTATTAGTGTATCATATCTCTTAGGTCATTTCTTGATATTTGTGAATTGAGATTGTGCATTTGATCAACTTAAAGGAGCTTATGAATTCGTGAATCCCGCAGGTCAAAAGAGTAAGGAAATGTTTAAAGTTGTCAGTCGCAAAGCAAGAACTCCAAATTTATCCATGGCATCTCAAACAAGCAATACAAAATCAATGAGTGTATCAGACACCGATCACAATATTTACCTTCAGGGTTGTTGCATATAATATGTTTTGTAATGGGAAGTTCCCGAGAATGACCCAGACCTCAAAATATATCAAAACATACAGAAAAGTAACATTCATACCGCCGTTGCTCAGCCTACGATCCTACCTTATAGTGAATTTTCTATGTGGGCTTACGAGAATGTAAACACACAAGTGCAGACCATCATCAACAAGAAAGGAAATGCTATAGCTCCTCTGAATCCAAATAGTTTTCATAGGATCTACAAATTGTCAAAACCATTGGAATTTCTAAACAAAGGATTCCTAGAAAAATATCCAAAGAAAATTTGAAGCCTCTGGAGATTCTTTGGGACTAGTGGGACAAAGAAACACCGTTTGTCTCTAAGCTCAATAGGGTATACAATACCCAGTATTTCAAGTTGTCGTATTAGCCTCTAATTGCAATGACCTGTAGAATATATGGGGAGGAGAATTGCATACATTTTAAGCAGGAATGGATAGCCATGGATCACGAAGTGGCGGAAAAGGGAGTAGTGTTCAAATGGGTGTTGATATTATTGACCAACATCTGCCTTGACATCGAGGAGACCCATAAAGGTGCACAATCAGGTTTTTATATGTCTTCCTTTCTCATTGACGTTAATTGTGCATATGTCCCGAACCGAGAAATAAATCGGGACTGGAACATGGAATCACCCTCGATTCACATATATTGCTCCAAACTCTAGACAAGTCGGAATCACGAGTACTTTAATCAAATATATGATTACTTTACAACACCACTATATCAATTGTTTTTCAGCCAAACCCTATAGAGAATATAAGCAGAAGTGTTATAAACCTTGTAGGAAATAGAAGATTGGTACCTAGAGAAGAACTATACCTACATTCATGTCTACAGATGTAATGTTCTAACACATTCGTTACCCAAGTATGTCTCGGATAATATTTTGGCATGTGAGGTAGCATACTAAATGGTGGAAGTAGGTATAACAACGACCCTGCAAACTACGATCAAGAGAGGTTGGCCTAGCTTCCTAATCAAGCTGGGGAAATCCACATTAACCAACATCCCACATGCTCAGAAGGAGGTCACATCTATTAAAGAGTTTATTTTTTGTATAGGTATAGTCAAGAAACATGACCCTAGGAATGTCGTGTATAACCATTACAAAACCTTGAAGATGGTGCCTCCCTTCGAGAATGGAAAAAGAGAAGAGAAAGAAATCTTTCGGGAGGCAATATCATATGAAGAAGTGTTGGTCTACATAGTAGGCACACACCAGGTTGATTCTTTTATAGAAGAACAAGAAGAAAAGAAAATTACATTCCATGAACATTTGTAGAAAGTAATAAAGGAGACTCGAGAAAAGATGGATGTGGATGAAAGAGCCCAGAAAGAGAAAGAAGAAGAGGCGCCAAGGAAATTTTTTGACACGGAAGAAGCTAAAGCCCACAAGGCCATAGAGAAATCCCAATCCTACAAGGCTACAAAAGACAAAAGAAAGCACAAAGCCACGGAGGACGAAGTGGCGGAAAAACAAAGAGAGTCGTCCGAAGAAGCTACTTGCAAGGTTGCTGAGGAACAAGAAAAGATTGCAAAAGAAACATGCAAAGATGCATATTTGAAGAAGGAGGAGAAGGAGGAGGATATCCAAGAATACAATGAATAAATTACAAAATTTATTGATCAGCTAGGAGAATTCAAAGGCCAATACGAGGATATGGAACAAACATTCGAAAAGATAAACATTGGCAGAACGCATACAAGACAACCCCTACAACATTTCTCAAGCTTACCAAGAGGGAACAAGACAAGACCCAAATATTGTTGGGTAGGTGGAAGAAAACTTTCCCTAAGGTGAAAGGGATGATAAGAAACACTAAGCAAGCATGTACAAGGATGTGGATTGCAATCGACTAACTCTTGGAGATGTTCCACATGCCATTGAATGAGGAACTAGATGTAGTGGGACCAAGTGAAGCTAGGGCAGAGCAAGTGTTATCCATTAGAGAGAAGATCAAGTAGGAAATTGAAGTATTGGACATAGTCGACAGGAAAACCATCAACCAGTACATGATCCAACCCATGAAGTGTGTATTAGTGATAGAATATTTTGTAAAGATCACAATGAAATATTTGAAGACAAATTTCATTGACAGGATATGCGATGGCGAGTTAGATCTTGAGGAAATAAAGTTAGATACGATAAACAAGATAATCCAAGCATACGAATCATAGTTCAACTTTGCAAATCATCCAAATTGAGGAAATGCTCGACATTCTCATATTTTTGTAAAGTTTTGTAATTTGAAAGTTCAAGTAATTCAAAGTAGAAGAATGAGAAATGAAAAGAGGTAATTATCATCTGAAATGATGACAGTTATAGAATGTAAAGAGACTCTCTTATATTATAAAAGAGAGCTCCCAGTGAGATAGAAGGACTTTTGTGGATTGTACATATAGATGATACTATTATCTCTTTATGAATAAGAAGCAAAAGGAATTTGAGATCATAATTATTGTCAAATGATTAGGGACTTTTCTATTGATATGTTTGCATGGTTTTTTCTGAATGATTTTCATATGAATTATTTATATTTGTTTCGTTTAGGATTACTCATACTGTTACGATTCTTGATGAATACAACGTTGATATTACAGGTTTTATTTGCAATTAATTGTGATTAAATTTATGATTTCGTTATGTTAATGTGTTGTTGATTGGTATGAAGTATTTCAACTTTCAATAACAATGTCTTTGACTATATTCATTCTTGTTAGTCTTGCTCTTGATTAGGATAGGTTAAAGTAGAGTAGATATAGAATATAACTTTTAATTTCATTTCTGCTCTGGATAATTAGATAAGGATTTAGATAAAATTGATGAGAATCAATCCAATTGTATTCTCTATCACAAATAACCCAATTGCAATCAGGCCCACATATTGGTCAGAAGTGTTATTCCAAATGAGAGCGAGCCTAATTGGGGATTTCCATCGGGCACTCTCCCTTACCTACTTGATAGGCCAATTCGACATGCCAACACACCAAAACTTATTTTTATGTGATACGTCGCATCACACCGAAGTTCCCTTTCCTACAATACACTGGAACACTTTTCTTAAGGAGGTCACTAATAACAAATGGTATAATTTTTCTCGACTAACAATACTATATATTGTGTTTTTAATGTGAGTGAGGTGCAGGGCCCAAATATGGGAACTGAAGAAATCTAGAAAGTAAAAGATAAAACATGAGAAGTCAAAAAGTTGTAACTATGAATGGAAGTTAGGAAATAGGTTCAATAGAAAACAATTGTAACAAAATTAGTTGCACCAAAAAATAATTGCAACTCCTAGGAATCAATTACAATTCATTAGCTATATATACCCAAGAGCACCTAGTTGAAAGGGGCTCTGACTTTTTGTAATATGCTTGATGTGTATTGTTCTAAGTATTTATATTGACATCTTCACCATTGTAAGGCTATATCATTCATGTGTGGACTATTCTTCTATGCATTTTTGGATTTACATTTTAGTTTCTTTTCTAATATGTTTTTTTTTAGTTAGTAAATAGAAGGTTATGAATATTTATATACGATCGAAGCAAGTGATTGGTGGAGCGCAGTGATCAGGCGCAGTGATCCAGCGTTCCTGAGGACTGAAGGCCTGGTGCCCAAGGGGATTCTCTCCAGATCCCATTCCACCTGAGGTGAGCTTCCCGATCCAGCCCGCCTGCTGGGATTCAGGAGTTCTGGCAACACTGAGCCTCAGGATCAAGTGTGTTTTTAGCTCCTGAGAGTCGATCTAGTGCCCAAGGGGATCCTCGATCCACCCTCGATCTAGCCCCCAAGCCTGTTGGGATCAGAGCCTAGATTTGTTCTGCGATGAGCTCTGTTGGAGGCGGTGAGACGTTGCCTCCCCCTCCATCCTGCACCAATGAAGCAACATTTAGAAGATTAGTAATTTCCCAAGAGAAGAAGAAAGTAGGCAAAGCTAGACCAAAATTCGTAAGAAATATAGAAGAGGTACCAGTTATCGATTTACCTCTGGATCAACCCATGAGTGTGGTCATCTCTTTGGAATATCAGGCTTTAGTAGGACAATTCACAGGGATTTGGCCCTCTCCTCTAACAACTGAAAACTGGATTCAGAAAAATTGGATACCATTGATCTAAAACAGCGTCATCTGCTATGCAGTCGGAAGAGGATTCTTCTTGTTTGAATTCATCTCCAAAGAGGACCAGGACTTGATTTTTAGGAGTGGGCCTTGCTTCATGGGACCACAAGGGCTATACTTAAACCGATGGACCCCTGACTTCGATCCTGTAGTGGATGTTCCAAAGGCGGTTCTAGGTTTGGGTACGCCTACCCAACCTATCGATCCATTGTTGGAACCCTTCCTCCCTGCAAACCATAGGTAACAGACTTGGAATATTTATTAACAAAGCTGAACCAAAAGGGAAGTATTCTTGCGCTCGGATTTGTGTAGAATTCGATCTGGAAGTTGGTCTCCCTGAAGCAATCAAGTTAACTATCAAGAATTGGCATCATTATCAAAAACTGGACTACAAGCAACTGCCATTTAAGTGTCAAAGTTGCGGGCATTTCCAAAAGCATTGCCCAAAAACCCAGGTTTTACAGCAAGAGAAATATTCAAGAGAAGGATGGAAGCAAGCGAAAAGATCCAAGGAAAATCCCAACCCTAATTCCAAAAAGGAAAGGAAAAACCAAAGAGGTCAAAGTGATATGGGAAACATATTTGTGGTGCTTGGAGAAAAAGAGAATGAATTACCTACAATTGAAAATAAATCAGAAAAGAAAAACAATCCAGAAATGGAAAGCCAAGCTAACAAGGAATCACCTCCTCGGTTAGAACCAGGAGAAATCTTGGAAACCCAACTATCAGGGACAGAGGAAGAGACATCAGAAGAACTAAGGGTGAAGCAGACACTAGGCTATCTTAGAACTCCCCAAAACCAGCCACCGGAGCAAGGAAAACGACAAAAGAAAGAAGAGAAAGGGAGACATACAAAGATAAACTTCAAGGATCTCAGTAAACTCTGGAAACAATGCTAGATTCTAGAAGCACAAGGAATCAAGGGCATCCCTCTCGTAGGACACCTTCCAACCCAAAAAGCAAGTAATGAAGATAATCTATTGGAATTGTAGGGGGTTAGGACACCAAAAAAAAAAAAAAAACAATGAAAGATCTACTCTGAATCTCAAACCCAGATATTCTACTTGTCCAGGAGACTAAATTGGAGGAATCAGAATTTCTCCAAACCAACGCAACCTTTTGGAACAAAGGAGCAGGTGTAGCGATCAGCACTAGAGGAGCCTCTGGAGGAATTGGCTTCCTGCGGAACTCCTCCACTTTTGATCTATTGAATATTGAGCATCGTACTCATTGGATCCTCACCAAGATGCTTAATAAGGAGTCAGGTATCCACATTTTTTTATTTAATATTTATGTTCATGTTCTTCCCTCTGAAAAAAAAAAAAAAACTGTTGGAATATTTTGAAAGAGTTTCTTAGCAGCCATCAATTGGAGAACACTATTATCGCCAGAGATCTTAGTGTTACTTTATCCCTTAAAAGGGGTTTCCATCGTAAGAGACCCCTTTCGAGAATGGGTTTAAGATATAATTATTGATTGGGATCTCGAAGATATAAAACCCCCCAGACACAAATACACTTGGTCTAATAAAAGAACTTGCATGGGGCACATAGAAGCAAGGCTAGACAGATTCTTTGTCCAAATATTCTTTCTCCTTTTAGGCAACAATGCGATCTCTAAAATCCTTCCCTTCAACGCCTACGATCATAAGCCAATCTTCCTAGAATTCACCAAAGAGTCTTCTTTGGGTCCAATCCCTTTTCACTTCAGCCCCTCCTAGATCCTTCATGAGGATTTCCATGATCTAGTCACTCGAGTATGGCAGATTATAGTCATAGGTTCTCCCTTTTTTGTGTGGGAAGAAAAAATCTGAATACTGAAGCGAGCTCTCAAATTTTGGGCAAAATCCTTGAAATCCCCTTCAGCCCAAAGAGTGGAAGCCCAAAAGCATCTGGAAACTCATCAACTATTTATGGAAGAAGGAAATATAAACCCAGATAGCCTAGAGAAAGAAACAACCCTCCATAGAAAGCTCCATTCAGCCTGTAGAGACGAAGAATAATATTGGCGACAAAAATATCGTAGTCTTTGGCTCAAAGCTGGGGATAAGAACACATTTTTTTTTAATAAGCAAGAAGAAGCCAGAAAAAAATTCAATTCAGTAAAGGAAATCCATAGCCAGAATCAGATTGTAAATGATTTTGAAGGAATCAAGCAAGCTGCTCACCTCCGTTTTAAAGGTATTTACATTTAGGATTCTTCTAGCAGAAACCACTAGCAAGTTCTCAACCTGATTCCTCTGGTCGTCCGCCTAAGATCCAATCAACAACTTATAGATTTGGTCACGTTAAAAGAAATTAAATCGGCTTTGGACAGCATGGACTTTGATAAAGCACATGGGCCTGACGGCTTACAACGTAATTCCTCCAAGTCTGCTGGCCAATCATAAAACATGACCTGCATAAGCTGGTAATAAAGTCACAAAAATGACACAAGATTGGTGGGAGCGCCAATTTTGCGTTCTTAGCCTTAATACCCAAAGAAAAAGGAGCCTTATCCTTTGACAGATTTCACCCAATCTCCTTGTGTAATATTGGTTATAAAATTATCACAAAAGTAATCGCCAACCGTCTCAAAGATATTCTGCCAGCAATCACTCCAGAAAACCAAGGTGGCTTCATCAAAGGAAGGCATATCACTGACAATATAATTCTAGTTCAAGAAGTGATTCATTCAAGCATGCACTAGGGTGAAAAAGGTATGGTTGCGAAGTTAGATCTTGCAAATGTTTTTGACAGAGTAAGGCTTGATTTTTTATTTTGGGTATTGCAGAAGTTTGGCTTCAACACTGCTTTCATTCATTGGATTAAGGCTTGTATCGGGTCTCCATGGATTGCCCCATTAGTCAATGGTCGAGCAACAGAATTTTTCCAAGCTAAAAGGGGGCTTAGACAGGGATGCATGTTGTCTCCTCTACTTTATGTCATTCAAACATCAATGCTTAGCTTCCAACTAGAACAATGTCATATTCAACAGGAATTAATGGGCATAAAAATAGCAAGAGGGGTCAAAGATATCAACCATGCTCAATTTGTTGATGATACGCTTCTTTTGGGAGGGGCTAGTACCATCATAGCCCGTAAATTTAAAAAACAACTAGACCTCTATAAGGAAGCTTTTGGGAGCCAGATAAACTACAGGAAGAATCAAATCTTTGGATGGAACTTCAAGCCAAGGGAAATGGTGGAAATAGCTCATATTAAGGAGATGGAAGGGGAAACATAGTGGGACTCATTCAAATATTTAGGAGTTCACATCTTCAAAACCAAGCCTAATTCCTCTCACTAGTCTCCTTTACTTGAAAATATTAAAGCCAGAATCCAAGCCTAGGGGGCTTCCTGGCTAAATCTGGCAGGGAAGCTTGTTCTCATCAAATTGGTCCTTACCAGCATTATAATATATCAAAGCTCCATGATGTTATCTCCAACTGGAATTATAACCAAACTTTAGGCAATCCTGAGAAGATTTATGTGGAAAGGAGGCAAACAGAGTGACAATAAATTTCCATTAGTCAATTGGGGGAAAGCAATAAAGTCTTACTCAGAAGGAAGCCTTTAGATAAGAGATGTGAGATCCCAAAATTTGGCACTAGGGGCTAAGCTCCTCTGGAATCCGGTAACTAGAAAGCTAACCTAGAGAAAACATGCCTTATGGAAGAAATACTACACTGGAGCTAGGAGGAGATGTCTCGACACAGTCCCTAAAGTCTCAAAAGGCTCCCCTATTTTCACAGTCTATCAAAAATCCTCTGGCTTCTTCAATCCTCTCCTAACTTGGATACCTGGAAATGGGAAAAATGTCTTTATTTGGGAGGGCTTGATTCTGGGAGAGCCTCCATTAGACTCCCTTCCAGGCACCTCTAATATCAAAGACTTTCTCCATGCCCAAAAGTTATCCATGCTATGGGATATTTCAAACTGGAAAATTAATGAAAATAAAATCTAGAAAGACTGGAAATTGCCAAGATGTCCAAGTCATCTGCAAAATGAAGAAACTATGCTACTAGATTTTCTTCATGGGAAATCGCCCACTGCAACAAACCAGAAACACCTCATGGGATGGGGATCTCAATCTGGCATGTGCACTATCTCTGAAGGTGCCAAACAATTCAACATGATTCTGAATGTTCCTCCCAACCCAACTTCGTGGAAAGAAATCTGGAGGGTGAAATGTCTTCCAAAAAATGATATGTTCACATGTACATTGGCTCACAACGCCATCCTTACAAGAGAAAAACTCAAAAAAAAGGTTGGGAAGGCCCCACGCACTGCCCCTTTTTCATTTCAAAGGAAGAATCGGCGCCCATTTGTTGTTGAACTACCCATATGCTCNATGTTCACATGTACATTGGCTCACAACGCCATCCTTACAAGAGAAAAACTCAAAAAAAAGGTTGGGAAGGCCCCACGCACTGCCCCTTTTTCATTTCAAAGGAAGAATCGGCGCCCATTTGTTGTTGAACTACCCATATGCTCGGGAGGTTTGGAATCTAGCACTAGCCCCTTTGGATGAATCATGTAATCCTCCCAGCGGAGATATCCTCCCTCCTCATCAGTTGGCAGGCTTCGTGTCCCTTCTCCCTCGACAAGAAAGAGCATCTAAAACGTTGTTGGGTGTATCTTCCTAAATTTATTCTATGGAAACTTTGGTTAGAGTGCAATGCTCGAATATTTAAAGGAAAAAATGCCAGCGCAGATCAAGTGGTTGCAAAATTCAAAGATTTGATGGGGGACTTCCTTTCCTCTATTCATCTTCCAACAAACAAAGGTATTTTAACTTCTTTCGAAGAAGAATGGATGTCTAGCATTCTCCCAAATCCGTTGAAAGTGGCAATTGTTCCTCTGCCTCCCACAAACAAATGGGAAATCAGATTGGACTCTTCATCCTTCACAAAGTGGTGAAATTCACTTCAGAGACATAGCCTCTTCTTTGACGAAGATTCTAAAGGAAACCCTGGTGTAGTAGGCGGGGGAGGGGTGCTTATAGATCCCGAGGAAATAAAGGTTCTCTCGTATTCTTGGGGAATTGGCGAGGACACTAACAACATAGCTGAAGTGTTAGCCCTCTAGCAAGGACTCTCTCAAGCCCTAGCCATGAACATTATAGAACTAAATGTCTTTGGGGATTCTCGTATCATTATTCAGGCCCTTTCTTCTAAGATTCTTCCCAGTCACATGCGACTCAGGAAAATCCTCAAGAAAATCAAGCTCCTTCTGGCCAATTTTCAGTCAATCCAATTATTCCACATACTTCGAGAATTAAATGGCGAAGCAAATAAAGAGGCAAAGAAAGCAGTANCTAAGATTCTTCCCAGTCACATGCGACTCAGGAAAATCCTCAAGAAAATCAAGCTCCTTCTGGCCAATTTTCAGTCAATCCAATTATTCCACATACTTCGAGAATTAAATGGCGAAGCAAATAAAGAGGCAAAGAAAGCAGTATTGTTAAGCAAAGGTGTCCTATCTTTAGATGGAAATGAGGGATACGACAAATTACCTTAAGAAATTTATTTGGGGGCTAACGTTCAAAGTTAACGTTGAGCATGTCCTAATGAAGGTTTATTGTAATTGTACTAGCAGTTTTCTGTTGTCTTCCTAATATATTTCATAACCATTCTCATTAAAAAAAATAATAATAATAATAATAATAATAATAGAAGGTTATGAATGACTTCTTGTTCCAGAAAAATATGTTCACCTATACCATTCATCATTTATGAGTTTATGCTTTTCTCTAACAACTAACTATTTTTGAAGTGTGAGGAGTTTATGAATTACTTTCTATTTTCTTAATTAGCTTGCTCCTAGTTGGGATAGGTTAGAGTAGTTTGCTTTCTGTACTTAGAATAGTTTTTATGAGTTAGTAAATAGAAGGATATGAATGACTTTTTGTTTCAAACTAATTTTTTCACCTGTGTCATTCATCATTTATGAGTTTCTTGTTTTCTCTAACAACTAATTGTTTTGGAATTGCAAGATGGAGTTTGTGATTTTCTTTCTATTTCCTTTATTAATTTGATCCTAGCAATGATAGGTTAGAGTAGGTTGTTTTCTATACTTAGATTAGTTTCATATTGCATACTATATATTACATTTCAATCACCACAACTCAATCATTTTAGTAATGGCTATCAGACCAGAATCCAAATGGGTTCCCTATTCCAAACAATGTTAGGTCTAATTGGGATTGTCATATACCCACTACCTCAATCAAGTTTTTCGTTGATTTCTACAGAATCAGAACCCCCGAATTACCTATGGAGGCCTAGCGCAAGCTAGATCTTTCTCTCTCTCTCTCCGTTCCCATGTGATCGCGGGTCATGATCACGGTTCAAATAAACGCAGTGCCTCTTTGTATTTCGTGCCTCGGTGCTACAGTGATGTTGAATCGTTCGACTTTACAACCGTCGAACCCCGACAGGGCTAGCGACTGGCCAATAGGGACAAATCCCTACAGGGTTAGAAAATGGCCAATAGGAAAAAAACCCAACAGGGCTGGAGAACAGCCAATGAGAACAAGCGTCATTGCACGATTAAGTGGATTACAGGTGGTAGAGGAGAAATGCGACACGGTAATCAACAGGACAGGAGGGGGGCCC
>SNQJ01S0015206.1:224991-251142 GCA_010110895.2 Picea sitchensis
ATCTATTCCAGGGTTTTCACCATGGAAAACCCCGAACTCGCGTCACCAGGACTTCCGTGTTCGCGATTCCCGATTCCCCGAAATGGGTAATCTCACAACATGTGGCCTCCGTCATTCGGACGGTCCAGATCTATCCTGGGGTTTTCACCCCTATACACTAGAGTTTTAACCCTCGAGTAACTCCTGGCAAATCCAACGGCTGTTGGGTTTTCCAGCCTAGATCTAACGGCTCAGATTGGCTCCTACCCATGCATTCTTCCACAACTCCCTGGACGTGGAAAAATCAACGGTCCAGATACTCTCATGGACCTTGGAGATCTACGATCCTGAATTCTTCGCGGCCCACGAGGACACAGAAAAATAAAGGGGTAAGGCATTTAACACCTTACCTTCTCCTACCAATCTAACGGTCGGGTATGACCGCAAATTTCCCGACGGAATCTCGTCCATCAATCAACACCTATCAGGGATAAGGTACTTAACCTTCCATCTTTTTCCTCCGATCTGACGGTCGTGAGTGACCACAGATCTCCCAACGAGACCTCGTCCACCGATTCGATACTTCTTCCTTATGCTGTTGTATCGGGTTTTCAAGAGGATCGTTCCTCCTCGTGCAGGATTACTAAGGTCTTATGCCTTAACATTCTCTTTCCCAGTTCTTGATGGGATTTTCAAGGAGGGTATATCTATGGGGAGGTTTACCCAGGGTGCTATATGAGGCATATAAGGGTACCACCCTCCCGAGAACCAAATGTGAAGTCTGAATTAGATCAGTAAGCATATAAACAACGATTCATGAGGACATAAGCCATATGTAGTCTTTCCATACAAATATACAACTACTAGTACTGATCAAAACACCATACAGAGATTCTTATAATGAAATCATTCACAGTTTCACAGCTTATGAGCATAATTATCAGAATACATATATTTCAAGATGCCAAAGGCAAGACACTTATCATAAAGTAACACCAGGGGTTATGCAACTGTTGAGAGGGGTGCTCGTTTCCACCCAACCGTAGGCTCAGCGACTCCCAGCAGATTTACCACTAGCCACCCCCGAGCTGAGACCACGATGTTGTGAGACTGCGTCTCTATCTACCAGTGACCAGGAGTGAAGGTTACTCTCCTTCCTCTCTGCTATCACTCACTCTGCATATTGCCAGAGTTCTCTTCCTCCCCTCGCGTCTGCCCCCAATCGCTTCTTCCCCACACCTTATCCTCTTGCGAGGTTGCGTGTGGCATGATTTCCCTCGCGTTGGTCCGGCCTGACGGCTCTACGGATGGGTGGTTCACCTCCCCATCCCTCATTAATTCCTGAGGAGCCATCTACCTACTAGCCTGCGAAACATTTAATTCGGGGCCAGCGAGTCGCTTTTGGTTCTCCGGGCCAGTGAAGTCCAAATACGGTATTAATTCTCGTTGGAAGTTAATGCCACCTTTCCAGGTGCCTTCCACTGCCATCGTGGTCTCTTTTTCAGCACATCCCCTCTCAGCAGTCCTGCAATATAAATTCGTAATGTTATTACATTCATCGACCTTCTTCATAAGGTCCATTCACATCATACATTCACATTTTCATCATGCTTTAGCATGGTAATTCCTATATTAGTATTAATTACAAATTTGGGGGAAACAGGGTGTTACAGGGATTCGCACTGGGGGTAACCCCTAATGTTGGCCAAGGTCATTTGGACTCATCAATAGGAGGTTAAAATGAATATGTGATTTGACACATGATTGATACAAGGATCTAATCGCATATTGAGAAGCAAAGAATAAAACCAATAGTAACTTTTTTGGGTTCTAGGGGTATAGGTCAACAAATGGGAAGAGTGAAGAGTGAGGGTTTTGAAGCTATGTTGACTATATGGATTGTCAATACTAATGAGTAAATAACAACAAGGGTGTTGGAATGAGAAAGGTGCTACACTAGGGGCACCCATGAAAGTGGAGTTCTACCATCCTACCAGTGCAAGAGCGTAACATGAAATGGTGAGTCAACTTGTGGTGCTATGGTTGATCCAATAGTGAATTCAAAGGGTGGAAAAATGATCAAATGCAATGAGTGCATAGAAAAATATGATGTCTAAATGCCAATTTGGAGAAGTAAACCTAAAGTGATAGAAAACTCTTTTGAAGAAATGGTTGGAAAAATGTGTCTGCCAAAATATCCTTCGCACACAAAGTAATAACCATGACATGAAAGGGCTCAAGAAATGAATGGAATGGTGAAAATGGTGCAAAATATAGAGATAGGGAGATCATGTATGAGACAAAAGAAGATTAAGTAAAAAAAATTAAATCAAGTTGAAACACAAATTTGATATTAAATTGTTTGATGCAAATTTTGAATGAGGCAATTTTACCCTAAAAGAATCCATTACCAATTGTGGGAGACTAGACGAGAGAAATTAGATTATGTGACTTCCAGGATGGTCCCCTCATCCTCCCATTTTTCTCTTTATTTTTTCCCATTTATATTTAAGTTTGGTGGAAATTTGGCCATAGACCAAAACCCATTAAGGTTTATGTCAGGTTATGCAATAGTCAAAGGAATAGATGCATGAAATTGCATGTCTAATCCTTCAAAAAGTGCATGATCACACACCAAAGGTAGCCTCAACCACATGATACTATCATGTGACTAGTTTCTAGAGAGGCACATGAAATAACATGAATTAATGGAGGAATCGTGTCATCATACAAAAGAGGTATAGGACACTATTGTGAAAAAAAGTGTGTGCTTGTCTTGAGGTGCATGTGCATGATGGCATGTCTATTAAGGGTAAACTCACAAATTATGTGATGCAAATTCAATGAAATATTGACCTTCTTATTTGATTTTATTTCTGGGGCCGAGAGATTTCAATTAATTGGAGGGAGTGAGAGAATGAGGGGCTCATTACTGAAGTGAGCGGAGAGCCACTAGTATAGTAGACACTCACATGATGTGGTTTACTAAAGTTCTTCTACTGCCCTCTAATCCATACTATTGTGGTCTTTCTAGAGTACATAGTCGAGATGTGGAATCCCAATTAATACTTTGAGGTTCAAAAACATGAGTTGGAGTTGACCCTCTTAGACATTTACTTCTTGATGGACATGTCGATCCAAGGGCAGGTGATAGACCCTAGGCCACCACTATGAGGGGAGACATCTTTGGAGGCCAGCATAGCAGTACAATACAAGGAGGCGATGTAGAATTTATATGGGGTGATACCATTATATTAGATAGCCAACCTCGGGGTGAGACTGATGGTGTACATGGTGCTATGAGTGGGTGGGATGTTTGCACCCCATTATATTTTAGGTTTCTATATGAGACTAGTCGAGAGGTTGATGGGTGGATATCGATATGCATGGGAAAGAATATTGTTCAATGTACTTCAAGCATAGTTGAACCACTACCATCAGCATGGAAGAGGGGAGTTTTCTTTTATCACATGTATATTGATATGTGCCTTCCTTTTGTATGTGTCTAATCCATCTGATCACTCCATGCCATCAAAGTTGGCAAGGTGAAGGATCCATGGAAGGTGTCATGGGGGGAGTTGATGTTGTGTCTTGAAGGAGGAGTGGTGGACCACATATTATCTTGGGAATTCATTGATGCCTAGGAATAGTAGATAGACTTTAGAAGGGATCTAGACCTATGGTTATGTTCAAGGGAGGGTTGGGGGTTGATAGGTGAGTTTGATGTTATTTTTGTTTTAACAAGTTATCAATATGTACATATGTTTGCATGTCCATTTATACATGTTGATGATACTTATACTAATGGTGTGATGGTGTGTATGAAGATGTGGTGCTTGTGCGACTAGTAGGAGAAGCCATGGGGGCTTTACCTTGTTGACCAACATCTTATCATGTTCATTCATAAAGGGGGTTTTTAAATTGTGTAAAATAAAGTCCATATACTATAGGTATTGGTGGGGGGAATGTGGGGTGCAAGGGAATTTATAGGTTCAATAAGTGGAGACCTTGTGCTTTGATTGCACTCCTAGGAGTGTTATAACAAATTTTTCCTCACCCCATGCAACTTGCTTGGATGGCCTTTCCATTTCCCTATGCAGACTTGAAGTCCCCTTTTGTACCTTCCAGAGACCAAAAAAACATATTTTTCCACATATACGCACCCAATCAGTTATACAACAAGCGTATACATAGGTTGCTCCAGTACAGCCCGCGTACATCGGGTTTGGTGCTCAAAATTAAAAATAATGTCGGGTTTCCATGCCATGTCATGAGATCCATGATCCTTGACCTTCCATATACTGGAAACACTCTGACTCGACCCTTCAGATCCATTTGAAGGCTATAAATTGATCCATATCCAAGCCTTGAAGATACTCAACATTTTTCAACTTTGAGAGCAAAGAAACTATGGAGAAATTTCATTTCATATTGAGTCTGCATCCCTTTGTCCTTGAAAGTTTGAACTCCTTGTTCAGCCCCCAAGCTCATCCTTCTTTATGATGGAGAACCTCATTGACTCCTTTATATGAGCTTGCCTTTGGTGGAGGATTGAAGTGGTGGAGGCCCAGCTGGAGGGACTTAGTTTCTCAATTCTTATATGTGTCGTTACAAGAAGTTTGTCACCTATGTACTTATGTTAACTATTTTAATAGAAATACTCTTTTCTCGTCCAATTGATATCTTGCAAATATTTGAATTATTATTCCAAGGGCGTATTTTTCATGTATGTTAATGGATTATGCTAATCTATATGCTAACATTATATATTATCACCATATTCTTGTGTATCTTGGTTGTTGAGGACAAGTTGCAAGTATAAAGCTTTGAGTTGCGTGCTCAACGGTGGTCTTCATTGAACGTCCGAACAAGGTAGGCTCTTAGCCTTGTCTTGTTATCATTTCATTTATATATCATATTTGGGATTAGAGTTGATTTCTGCGTGTCATTTTTTCTATTGTAGTTTCCCCATGCCATAGAGAGATTTTCTTCTTTACAAAATTGGCGACCATACTAGGCATTGATCTTCCTTTTTGGGGTTTGGAGTGTTTTTCTCCTTAATTTCCTCTTTGATAGCCTGAGTTTCTTTGTCGCTTGTTGCTTGACAACCTATTTTTACTTTGCATATAAGTTTCTTGGCTTAAACCTTGCCCTGGCAATGTTTTACTAGGTATACGTGGTTTTTCCCTTGACAGACGCGTATATACATGAGCTATCCTCCTTTAGGGTGTGTACATACGCGAGTTTTTCTCAAACAGTCGCGTACATTAGCTCTTTAGTCTTTTTGCTTGAGTTTGGTGTTTTTTGGGTGAGTTTGGTTGGTTGTTGAGTCTTCTTAGGTCTCTTTCCTAGTTGTTGAATGCTTACAGAGTGATAGGAAGCTTTCTTATTGTCGAATTTTTGGGCGGTATTCTTTCTTATCATCTTTTTCATTGGTTTTCCTTACACATTGGTCTGAGTTTTTTCTTCTTGGTATCCTACCTGGCTTGTCTCTTTTTGCTTGGAGTAGGGTTTTCTTGTGAAGTTGTTATTCAGTGCTTGCATTTTCTTTTCTTTATATCGAAAATACAAAAACATTTGCTTATTTTGCATTATGGCATTTGCACTTTTGATTACTTTACATTGATTTTGACACATCTGGAGAGATTGCATTTCATTGAAATTGTAGAGATTGCATTGGAAAAATTGCATTTAGAAGCATATTATCTCTTTGAAATTCAAGACTAGCGCTTAGCATTGTTTTTATATTTGCTTCTTTTTATATGCTTAGTAGTAATACCATCAGTTTCACGACCACACCACTTGAGTAAGCAGAAGCCATTAAAATTAACGTTGATTAATTAAATTTGATTAGAAATGATTTTATTTTTCAAGGTACACAAACAAGTATAGGACATAGGGCCTTGGAATAGGATTTTGTGAGTAAACTTCTCCAAGGCTATTAAACTGAACATATGTGTCTGACCGGGGAGTGGTGAAACCCATTGTGTAATTAGTGACGTCATAAGGCTCCGCTTGCACCGTAGTTAAGCACGAGGTCGCACGAAGTTGGTTGCAGAGATAACCCTCTAATACCTTCTTAGCGTCAAAGATATTTCTGGAGTTTTATTCTTATTTAGGGATCTTGCTAGTACCTTTACCTCCGTGAGAGGTGGTGCTTTCAAGATTTCGGGCTTTGTTACCCTTCCCATACGGTGGACTGGACTTACAACTATTCACTTGTGCATTGGTTATATTGTGGTGACTCTAGTTACTTGACATAGGTAGCCACATACGTTACTTGCAGGGGTTATTCTGCATGTACCCCAAGTCAGATAAGGGTTGGACAACACACAACCTTTATGGAGGATTACCTCTCTGGGGGGATCTAACCGACTGCACTATTAAGTCTAGGAGGGACCCTATAACTGATTTTCATACCTCTAATATTTTGAAGGGAGTCTTAGGCCCCTCTTGGGTGAGACATACCTACTCTAGTAAGGGAGGCCCCTTTTCAGCCACTATATCATGTTTGTGTGCATTGGCCTTTTTGATTTATTTTGGTGTGCTCTCTGATTATTAGTTGGCCCTAGGATTTGGTTTTATATCTCGAGTATTGAGTCATCATGGAGCAAGACCAGCTTCCTCGGAGGTCTCGCCATTTGTTGAAGTTACCATTTCATCTTGAGTCTTTACCGAAGTTTCCTTCTAAATGGCATAAAGTTAATAAACGTGGTACACATATCTCCACCTCCCAGACTTGTGATCATCCAATTACAAGTATTGAGACAAACCTGAACGTCACAGGGAGTCCCTCGACTCCTATATCTTATGTAATTAGTGGGATCCCTTCGACTCCTTTAGCCTCGACGGTTGGGGTGTCAGAGATCCTCGCCTCTAGTTCTACCCAACCTGTGGGTTCTACTCGACCCATAGGAACAAAATCTTTCGAATCTCTTTTTGGTACACCAGGTTACAATTCTTAGTCAATTGCTTCAGTCTATAATCCATTTTCTTTTGGTATGCCCAATATGAGATCGCAACTCTCATCCTCCATTCCAGCGACTAATGCAAATCCTAGTTTTGGACCTCGGGTCATGGCTCCTCCATATGCTCCTCTATAATTTGGTGGAAGCCATATTCCCCGACTGAATCCTACATTTGGAGGTTGGCCTCCTCTTTCTTCTAGGCCTAATCCTAGTCTCAATTCTCCCGGATAGAGTGCTCAACCGGGCGGACAAGTCACTTCCTATATTCCATCCTTTATCCCATCTTCCTCCATGTTGATTCTAACAAACACATTTAGTATGGTGAATCCCCCTCTGTCCTCCGGATTTCCATCCGAAGGGAGTCAGTTTCACACTATGGGATACCCCCAACCCCTTCGGCTTGGGGAAACGTATATAACTCTCATTATGCCACTTCCGCGAGTATGGTGCCCATACAACCTTTTATGAATCAGTTTGGAGTAGGATATTATCCTACCGAACAGGGCCATGGTGTATACCAGAACCCTGGATGGCCTACAATCCCTCAGCCCCAATCTTTCCCTGGAGTATGGGCTGAGACACCGCAACCCCGACTCCATTGTTTGGCCACACTTAATCTTCTAGATTTGTCGAAACTAATGAATGACCCTATGTGTCACGATCTGTTATGGTCCCTCGTCCCCACCAAGCTTCCTTTAGAAATTCCAAAATTTGAAGGCAAGACTAGCGAGGATCCAGTTGATCATGTCACTAATTTTCATCTTTGGTGCTCATCTAACTCCCTAAATGACGATTCTATTTGTTTGAGGCTATTTCAGCACACCCTCACGGGGGTCTCCATGAAATGGTGCATTGAGCTACCGGGGGGAACGTACGAAAACTTTAATCATATGATTTTGGTCTTTCTCAACCACTTCCAGTTGTTGGTTTGTTACAATGTCGGCATAGAACTTTTGTCGACCCTCCACCAAGATAAAGCCACACATATCTCAGACCATATCTAAGAGTGGTGTAGATGGAAGAGTTTGATCAAGGCCTACATTCCTTCAGAGTTTATGTTGGAATGGTTCCTTAAGTCCTTATTGCCTTATATTTTGAAGGATGTTTCTACATCTGGAGTAACATCTGAGGAAGAAGTTATTTTCAAAGCCCAACAATTGGACCTCATATATGCTCAATCTAGGATGTTGTATGAAATTCTTCCTAACATGTCGCGATCGAACTATGACCCTAGACAAAATCCTGGGCCTCATGCCAATGGCATCATAGGCTCTGCAAATGCTAAGGTTGAGGCAATACTTCGATTGCCTCCCCCATGTAACATTCGACAAGTTCAAGGTTTACAAGGGAAGGTTAATTTCCTGCGTCGATTCATACTGAACTATGCCAATTTAACTAAGGGTTTCATGTGTCTTTTGAAGAAGGATACTTCATTTATATGGGATGAGAGAGCCCAAGAATCCTTCGATGCACTTAAGAAAGCTTTGGTATTGACACCTCTGCTAAATCCTCCAGACTACAGTAGAGACTATTTTCTTTATATCATCGCGTCTGAAGGGACAGTTGGTGTGGTTCTGGTTCAGGAGGATGATGAGATCCATGATCACATTGTCTACTATCTCGTTCGAAACCTAGTTGGTCCTGAACTTAAATACTCTCATGTAGAGAAACTAGCCTTGGTCGTCRTACATGTGGTTCAAATATTACGATAATATATATTACTTTGCAAAACTATCATAGTTGCAGATATCAATCCATTTCAATACGTCCTCACCAAGTGTATCATAAGGGGGAAATACAATAAGTGGATTGTTATTTTGCAAGAGTTTGATCTCGATTTCACTTCGACGAAGTCTAAGAAATCACTAGTTTTTGTCAAGTTGATATAAGACTTCCCTTGACTAGATGAGGACATTTTTCATGATGATTTGTTCTCGGATGAACATATCTTCCTTATCTCATCTTCGAACCCCTAGTATGGAGACATTCTAATTTATATTCAAACCTTGAATCTACCCCAGCATCTGTCGAGAGACAATCAATGACGTATACGTCATTGGGATAAAAAATACCTTATCATCGACTACACTTTGTATCATCGAGGAGTAGATAATATTTTACATCGTTGCTTGAATCATGAGGAAGCTGAGTCTGTTCTCAATGAATGTCACAATGGGGCTTGTGGTGGTCATTTATCCAGGCTTACGACAACCCAAAAAATATTGCAAGCCGGTTATTTTTGGCCGTCAATTTTTAAACATTGTATTGAAGTGGTCAAGAAGTGCCACCCTTGCCAGGTGTTCGCTTGGAAAATGCGCTCACTCCTAGCCCCTCTTCACCCAATCATCATTGTCGGTCCCTTCACCAAGTGGGGGGTAGATTTTATGGACTGTAACCTAGCTTTGGTTGGGGGGCACCAGCATATTATTATGGTCATGGATTAGTTTACTAAATGGGAAGAGGCCATGCCTACCATTAAATTTGATGGTAATACTACAACATTCTTCGTATTTAACCAAATTATAGCTAGGTTTGGAATCCCAAGAGAGATTGTCATTGATCATGGCAGTCACTTTCAAAATGAAATGATGAAAGAGTTTGCATCAAAACTAGGGTTTAAGCACGATCATTCTTCCCTTTATTATCCCTAGGAAAATGGACAAGTAGAGACAGTGAATAAATCTCTCAAGACCATCTTGCAAAAAAATGTCAACCAGAGTAAATATGATTGGCATTTGATGCTTTACCCTGCACTTTGGGCATATCGAACCTCAGTAAAAAATTCCACCGGTTTCTCTCATTTTCAGTTAGTACATGGCGTGGAGTCGATTCTTCCGATTGAATGCGAAATCCCTTCCCTCAAGTTGACAAGCTCCTACCTGACACATATGATCTTGAAGAACACCTCATACACCTAGAGTGTCTCGATGAGTAATGTTGAGATGCCTCTATGGCTATCGAAGCAAATAAATGACGTGTTAAGGTTCAGTATGATAGGTATGTTTGTCCTTGACAGTATGATGAGGGTGACTTGGTTCTCTTGTATGACCAAGCCAAAGAACCATTGGGGGCAGGCAAGTTCAACCCCATGTGGCACGGTCCTTATATTGTACGACGTGTCTTAGAGAAAGGAGCTTATGAATTGAAAGATTATGAAGGGAATATGTTCGATGAGCCTAGAAATGCACTACCTTAAAAAGTATTACTCTTGAGCCCTCAAAGCTTGGGTGTGACCTTTTGTATACTAGTGTTTCTTAGTGTATATACATCTTTGTCTTTGTGTCATCAGCTTACTTATCAAGTTTTCTCTTGGTTGGAAAATGTTAATGGAGTCTTCAGTTTACTTAGGATTCACGTATGGTGCCAATCGTCATACGTGGAACATCACTTTTGTCGCTTGGGTCATTTACTCACCCGAGGGCCAACTGGTGTCTTTAGGTGGTGTTCATATGGAGCCATCAATGAATAATGTGGTTGATTATAGGGTCGTTATAGAGCTATTACACGACATTATTTCACATAGTGTTCGGTATTTAGAGGTTTGTATAGACTCCCATTTAGTCATATGTCAGTTAAATGGCAATTACCATGTGCGAGATCCTACTCTACTCTGACAACTCCTACTGGTACGACCTTTGGAACGATACTTTCATTTTCTTACTTATAATCACATACCTAGAAGTTATAATCATGTATCTGATGCATATGCTAATTATATTTTAGATTGGCATTCGTAACATAACTAAGCAAGAAAACACATTCATTTACACTTTGTAACATATATAAGTAAAGCTGAAGACCAAAATTTTTATATTCCATCCTTTCGAGTTCAAAAAATAGGGTGTCATAGTACAAAATGGGGCTCACACCATCAAAATACATATATGGTCGATATATAATGACCATGGCATGTGTGCCTGTGGCACCGGATCCGTATCATGATAGCACAATACGGTGTTTGCGAGACGCTGAAAGAGTCGCACCCATGCACAGGGTACACCCACCACCTATCATTGCATCACCTCTAGAAGATCCTCCACTTGAACCATAGGAATCATGTGCGTCAATCGAGATAGGCTCCCTTACACATTCTACAGCACTCTCTCTGCATCTCCTCTTGCGTGCTCATCTCCTTGGCCCCTCCGTCGATGTTGTGGGAATCCCTCTAGCCGTTGCAGACCTACATCTATGTAACAAATCAATTGTTAATACTTGATACCATACAAAAATATTTTCATTTTTTATTTTTGTTGAAAAACACCAAAAAAAAATGAAATATATAAAAACATTTCTTACCAATATCACTGTAGGCGGAACCTAGTGACAAAGGCATGTCCAAATCCCCTCTATAGTCGATCCTGCCATAAGGGTAGCCGTCAATGGCTATGACCTATCGGCGCCACCAGAAAAAGAACTCATCATTGTAGGGGGTTGGTACCCTACCACCTCCTAGCCGCCTCATCACGTTGGTCCAGCGTGACATGGCTAGATCACACCGTCCATGTGGAGTAATCTCCACTCTAGGGCTCAAGCCTGGAACCCTCTCAAAGAAAAACTACAAAGAATGGATGCAAATCCGAAATTTCTCATTTTCTCTTGTTTGCAATATGTAAACTAGCTCTTCATGTTAGCCAACAGTGAGCTACACCAGTCATAAATAGTGGGTCTTTGTAACACCCTATTTCCCCCAGTCTGTAAATATAACTATATTGGCCAGGGGACTATGGAAAACTCAAAGGTGTGAATGTTTGATTTGATGGACCTTTGTATAAAAGCTCACAACTCGGTGAGTTAGGAAGGCACTTCATTCAGGACAGTAGCCTAGGGACTTTGAAAAGTACCCAAGCCCTTATCCAGAAACCTAACTAAGATTAGTGATAATTTCCCAAGAACCATCTGAAGGTTCATGTGTCCTGGGTCTGGAAACCCTGTGCAAAAAAAAATGGTTATCTCTCAAAGGTTTCAAAGTCGTGGGAGTTTGAAGCTCCGAGAGATCGAATTTCATTACCCAAGTTCAGAAAGGATAGTGAGTCCAGTTATCGAAAGGGAGTATCCTTTTGTTTGGTAGACGAACGGACGAGATCCTTTCGGAAGTATCCCAGGTCTATCAGAACCAATAAATCTAGAGGAGGAGCGCAAGCTTTAATGCCTTGACCCCTTCAGTCTTCGTAAGTAGCGATGGAATCGTGACTGTAGATCCCAAGATCCATCAGGATTTACCTTGACAGTCAATCTTAATCCTTGTGTAGGCGGGAAAGTGGACTCGTCAAAGTCCTGAAAGACCTGAAGTGATCGGAACCGTCCACCGGTAGAGGACAAGTGGAAAAGGATTAGTGTTTCGTTTACCCACCATTGAAGGAAGTCAAAGGGTAAAGTTTTGTGAACTCGCGAAACCCGAACTCACGATTTGATGTGAACCGTCAGATCACAGGAGGGCCATGACCGTTGATCTGGGCATGTGGACATCAGGAGTTCGGGGTTAGAGATTTAGAAAGAGAGGTGTTGGTTGTGTTCCAACTTCACGAAACATGAAGTCCCGATGAGTTCGAAAGATTAAGCCCCTGGTCACGACAAATGGTCATGTGGGCGGAGGATTAAGGAAGGAGCTACCAAAGACTGGGAATTTGGGAAACAGGAGTCAGGATTGACTCGCTTGTAGAAGTCACGAAGTCCTGAAATGTGAAGTGCCTTTTATAGGCGTGCGTTCATAACCTATGTTCACATAGGTGAAGCTCGCGCCTTGGGCATGTTCGTGTTGTTGGGGTTTCAATAGGGCACGTGGATCAGATATCGAAATTTCAGTAGGAAATCGATGAGCTAATCCGGCTCTTGAACGAGAAATTTCATTTAGTTCCCACACGAAGCATGGGGGTGTTACAAATTTGTATCATAGCATGGTTATAGCACTCGACCTGCTTGGGCTCATGGATGAGCACATTCAAAGGTGACATCTTACCTTACTTCCTTCCTAAAAAGTCTCGTTAAGCCCTCATTATAGAACGAATGACAACTTATTGTTGTGTGTGTATGCCTTACTACTGTGTGAGTAGGCCTTACTGTTGTGTGTGTAGATATTTAAAAAATGTGAATTAGGTGTTGGTTATAAACGGATACAATGTTGCTAACAATGAGTGTTTTGTCTACATGCAAGCGGACAATCAACCATGGGAAACTACAAACGTATCAAATGGTGATGTGCCACGAAGTGGGGGATGGCTCCCACAATAGAGACTAAGAATCTAACGAAAGGAGGGTGGTAGAGACACCTCTGGATCTAGCCGAGACAGTGAGGAGTCTCATGGCCAAACTACAAAGCTGCAAGGCCGACAACGAGAGGTTGATAAAAGAGCAAGAGAAGCATATGGAAATTAATGCAGTCTTGCTGCAGATTTTATCTGACATACAAAGACAGTTGCAGCATGGACCTGACACCAGTCACTTGGACTGACGACAAATAAAGAGGAGTCGAAGTCCACCTAAGATACAGAAATGTGGTCTTTTAAGTGGCCGCACTAGGAAGAGCACCTCGAGAAAGGTCCACCCCGGAGATAGGGGACAAGCATCGGACGATTACTCTGAAAAGGAAACTGACGACTCAAAGGGATCTTCTAGTAGCAGAACTAGTTCACGTTCTCGAAGAAAACGGAAGAAACAAAAATATTCCAAAATTCATAATCTCGAAGAATTCAGGAGGGCCAAACCACCCTCTTTCGACGGTGAGATCAAGAAGGGAGAGGAAGTGGAGGCCTAGCTGCTTGGACTAAAAAAGTATTTCAGAGTCCATGACTTCTTAGAAAATTTGAAGGCACGAGTAGCCACTTTACACCTGAATGGAAAGGCTTCCATTTGGTGGGAAGACCTTAAGAATGTGCAAGGGATTCACGAAGAAGACCTATCGTGGTAACGGTTTGAAAAATACTTCAGGAAGAAGTATCTGTCAAAAAAGTATTTCGACGAAAAGACTAAAGAATTCTTTAAACTCAAGTTGGGGCAACTCACTATAGAGGAATATGTCAGCAGATTCCTTGAGTTGTTGAGGTACATACCCTACATTAAAGCAGAAAAGGCCAAGATGCAACGATTCATCAGTGGTGTACCTAAGGACTATCAGAACAGGATTGAGTTTGATGAGTCGAGGACCCTAGAAGACACTATCTGAAAGGCAAGATATTGTTATGAACAGTTTGGGCTTCGACCAGATCCTCGCAGAGGATGGAAGCAGAAGAATAGTTCGGGGCTCCAGAAAAAAAGGTTTAAATCCCCAAGATTTAAAAACTATAAGAAGGATTCAAGGATGAGCTTTCCAACCCGAAGTGTGCACCAACAAAATGTCATTTCCCAGAGCGAAAATAGACCTCTTGGATCGACCCCAGGAAAGACTGATAACCTAAAGAAATAACCCTTGAAATGTTGGGGTTGTGGAGAAGAACATCTACGGAGGGACTATTTGCACCAACAACATAATAGTAGGAGAATTTACAACGTCCAAGAAGCTACCACCGTCAATGACGTGGCCAGGATTATTCCACGAATTTATGCAGTCGTCGATAATAAACAAGCCAACCACCAAGCTTCAGTGGTGGAGATGGAAGGTATGATCGCCAACCATCTAGTGTCTATTTTAATTGACCCTGGTTCAAATTTGAGTTATGTGGCCCCCCAGGCCGTTGATAAGTGTAAATTACAGCCACATAAACATGCCAAGTCGTGCATGGTACAGTTATCCACTGGCACCAAAATAAAGGTAGCAGAGGTCATACCAGCCTTCCAATTCGCTATGGATGGATTTTCCACCCAAGCTACCCTTGACATACTACCCCTAGGATCGTATGACTTGTTGATTGGTATGGATTGGCTAGTTGCATATAAAACTAAGTTGGATTGTTACCATAAAACCTTAGGATGTGTAAATGAAGAGGGGAGAAAGATAACCCTTCAAGGGATCCAAAAACCTGTCTCGGTGAGACAAATATCAGCTCTTCAAATGAGAAAGTATTGCAGAAAGGGATGTCCTTTATATGTGATACAGGTGTTGAAATCGGTTGAGAATGGCAGACCGAGCCTAGAAGACCACCCCATACTAAGAGAGTACAGAGATGTGTTTCTAGAAGAGGTATAGGGTTTACCTCCGAAAAGGGACATTGACTTCTCGATAGAAATTTCACCAGGAGTGGTGCCAGTGTCTAGGACACCCTATAGGATAAGCACACCCAAGCTAGTTGAGCTTAAATTACAACTAAAATAAATGATGGAAAAGGGCTATATCTAGCCCAGCGTGTCTCCGTGGCGAGCACCAGTGTTGTTTGTGAAGAAGAAAGATGGTACCCTCCGACTATGCATAGATTATAGACAACTGAATAAGGTAACCATAAAGAACAAGTACCCCTTGCCCGGAATCGATGACTTGTTTGATTAATTGGGAGGTGCTTCCATCTTCTCAAAGATTGACTTGAGATCTGGATACCATCAATTCCGAATCAAGGGTGAAGACATCCACAAAACCACCTTTAGGACGAGATATGGTCGCTACAAATTTGTGGTAGTACCATTTGGATTAACCAATGCCCCTGCCACTTTTATGTGCTTGATGAACAATGTACTCAGCAAATTCCTAGACAAATTTGTACTAGTTTTTATTGACGATATTTTAATCTACTTCAAGAATAGAGAGGAACATGAGGAACATCTTAGACTTGTGCTTCAAGTGTTGAGAGAACATCAGCTCTATGCCAAATTTAGCAAGTGTGACTTTTCCCAGAAACAAACACATTACTTGGGCCATGTCATATCTCAAGAAGGGGTAGCAGTAGACCCTGACAAGATCAGTTCTATCATGGAATGGCCTACCCCAAAGGATGTTTCAGATATCATATCCTTTATGGGCTTAGCGGGATACTATAGGAGATTTATAAAAGGATTCTCCAAGATTGGTTGTCCAATCACTGCCCTCCAGAAGAAGGGGGCTAAATTCATTTGGACACCCGAATGTGAAGAAAGATTCCAGTCCCTGAAACACCTTCTGACCCATGCACCCGTACTGAAGATCCTCGATCCCATAAATGACTTCCTCGTGTGCACAGAAGCCTGCAAGGAAGGACTCGGAGAATTCCTTATGCAAGAAGGAAGCGTAGTTTGCTATGAATCCAAAAAATTGAATGAGCACGAAGTCAACTATGTGATCGATGATCTAGAGTTGGTCGCCATAGTGAACGCCTTGAAAATGTGGAGGCATTACCTCCTAGGTAGGAAATTTATACCTATGACAAACCATTGTGGATTGCGACACCTGTTTGACCAACCAAAACTCAATCTTAGACAAGCTAGGTGGATGTCCCTCCTTAGCGAGTTTGATTTTGAAATCAAACATATCAAAGGAAAGGAAAATAAGGTGGTTGATGCCCTTAGTAGAAGTATGAAAACAATTCACCTGGCAGCGGTGAGCACCTACGAGACGAATGTCAAGGAAAGAGTCAGGAATGCACAAGAAATAGACAAGTTCTTCCAGACCGTGTCCTTGTACCTGGAGCAAGAACCCACAGGGCTAAAGTATGAAGGCTACCAGATGTTAGATGGAGGTCTGCTAACTTATAGAAATAGATTGTATATCCCAGATTGTGACGAATTGAAGAGGTTCATAATGGATGAACTACATAAAAGACCATATATTGGTCACCCAGGATACCAGAAGATGATCACAGCCACCAGGAAACAATTCTATTGGCCTGGACTGAAGACAAACATAGTTGAGTACTTAGCTAAATGTCTAGAATGCCAGCAGGTTAAAGTAGAACACCAGCACCCAACAGAATTATTACAACCCCTACCAATCCCGGAATGGAAATGGGAGACCATCTCCATGGATTTCATCACCGGATTACCATCATCGGCCAGACAGAATGACGTTATCATGGTAGTGGTGGAAAAATTAAGAAAGTCCACTCACTTTATCCCTGTCAAATTGACTTGCAAGGAAATATATATTGCCAACATATTCATGAAAGAGATATTCAGGCTACACGGCATGCCTAAGGAAATCATGTCTGACAGAGACACGAAATTTACTTCAAACTTTTGGAAATCCTTGATGGCTGGTCTAGAGACCAAATTATTATTTAGCACAACCTATCATCCTCAAACCGATGGACAGACGGAAAGAGTGAACCAAATATTAGAATACATGCTAAGGATGCATGTAATGCATCAACCTAAAAGGTGGGAAGATTACCTGCCACTAGTGGAATTTTCCTACAACAACGGCTATCAAGAATCACTGAAGATGAGCCCTTTCGAAGTCCTCTATGGTAGACCATGCAACACTCGAGTCAGTTGGAGTAATCTCGTGAACAGAAATACAATTCGACTCGACATGTTGAAAGAAATGGAGCAACAAGTGATTCAGTTAAAGAAAAATCTGAAAATCGCTCAGAACAGACAGAAAAGTTACGCCAACAGAAAGAGAACCCCCAGAGAATTCAAGACGGGAGGTCACGTCTATCTAAGAGTTAGGCCCAAAAAGAGTTCCCTGAGGATGGGATCTTGTGCCAAGTTGGCACCTCGGTATTGCGAACCCTTTGAAGCTCTAAATAGAGTGGGACCAGTAGCCTATAGGTTAGCACTCCCTCCCACAGTAAAAGCACATGATGTTTTCCATGTTTCATTGTTGAAGAAATATGTACATGATTCTAATCATATAATTGACTGGTCTATGATCCAGGTGGAACCGGATGGAAAATTCATGCACGAACTGCAATGCATACTAGACAGGAAGGAAACCCTACTCAGGAACCGAACCATTGCATAGGTCAAGGTGCAGTGGAAACACTTTGGCCCAGATGAGGCTATGCCAAAAATGGAAGATGCCATGAAACAAGTATATCCGATTTTGTTTACTTCTGTACATACACGTCATGTTGATAGATAGAACATCGAGGACGATGTTCCTTTAAGGGGGAGGGAATTGTAACAACATGTTTCCCCCAGTCTGTAAATATAACTATATTGGCCAGGGGACTATGGCAAACTCAAAGGTGTGAATGTTTGATTTGATGGACCTTTGTTTAAAAGGTCGATGAATGTAAATTTGTTATGAATATGTGTTGCATGATTGTTGAAAAGGGGATGTGCTAAAAGAGACCATGATTGCTAATGAAAAGTTGGTGGAAGGGACCCGAAGCGGTTGCGTTAACTTCCACCAAACCAGTACCATATTGGTTTATACTTTCTCAAGACCAAAACAACTCTCTGACCTAGGAATGAATTTCCATCAGAATGGTAGGTGGGGAGGCTCCTCAAGAGTTAATGAGGGATGGGGCGGACCACCCATCCGTAAATCTCTCAGACCTGACCACAGACGAAAGGAAATTTGCACCACATGCAATCTTGCAGAGGGATGCAAGAAAGGAAGCGTGGGGGGTGGCCAGAGAGAGACGGCAAAAAAAAAGGATCGCAGAGCAGAATCTAAGCTCTGGAATCAGAAGGGGTTCTGAACATAGGAGAAGGAGATTAACCTTCGTCCTTGTCTTTTTTCTGTATAGGGAGAAGGAGAGTAACCTTCATCCCTAACTTCTACTGAATTGGAAGTAAGATATTGAATCTCAGAGCATCGTGGTCTAAGCTCGAGGGTGGCCAGTGATAAATCCATTGGGAGTGACTGAGCCTATGCTTGGGTGGAAATGAGCACCCCTCTCAACAGTCGCATCACGCCTTGTGGTTCTGATAAGTGTTTTATGCCTTGTATTTTGAATTGAATGTCATGGATACGTGCTCATCTTTATACGTCCATAAATGGTTTCTGTATGCTATGATTTCCTGGAATTTTAGATTGGAAATAATGAATGCATGTGTATACTTATATGCCACAGTTAGTTTCTGAATAAACGGAGTAAGTCTGGAGCATGAGTCCGTTCCACTGAAAATCGTCCCATCTGCCTGATTCTTGTGAAGTTCTGGTTCAATTCCCCGAAAGCACCTCCCCCTGGGAATTGCATCATGTCTCAGAGTCGGAGTAACCTCCTTGGTATGGCTACCGCTACGGTAAACCACGAGGTTACCTTGCCCCGGTGTCAAATCTCATAACTCGGTGAGTTAGGAAGGCGCTTCATTCAGGACGATAGCCTAGGGACTTTGAAAAGTACCCAAGCCCTTATCTAGAAACCCGACTAAGATTAGGGATAATTGCCCAAGAACCATCTGAAGGTTCATGTGTCCCAGGTCTGGAAACCCTGTGCAAAAAAAGGTTTAGCTCTCGAAGGTTTTGGAGTCGTGGGAGTTTGAAGCTCCTAGAGATCTAATTTCATTACCCAAGTTCAGAAAGGATAGTGAGTTCAGTTATCGAAAGGGAGTATCCTTCCGTTTGGTAGATGAACGGACAAGATCCTTTCGAAAGTATCCCAGATCTGTCAGAACAAATAAATCTAGAGGAGGATCGAAAGCTTTAATGCCTTCACCCCTTCAGTCTTCGTAAGTAGCGATGAAATCGGGACCGTAGATCCCAAGATCCATCGGGAGTTACTTGACAGTCAATCTTAATCCTTGTGTAGGCGGGAAAGTGGACTCGTCAAAGTCCTGAAAGACCTGAAGTGATCGGAACCGTCCACCGGTAGAGGACACGTGGCAAAGGATTAGTGTTTCGCTAACCCACCATTGAAGGAAGTCAAAGGGTAGAGTTTTGTGAACTCGCGAAACCCGAACTCACGATTTGATGTGAACCGTCAGATCACAGGAGGGCCATGACCATTGATCTGGGCATGTGGACATCGGGAGTTCAGGGTTCGAGATTTAGAAAGAGAGGTGTTGGTTGTGTTCCAACTTTGCGAAACACGAAGTCTCGATGAGTTCGGAAGATTAAGCCCCTGGTCGCAACAAATGGTCATGTGGGCGGAGGATTAAGGAAGGAGATACCAAAGATCCAGAATTTGGGAAACAGGAGTCAGGATTGACTCGCTTGTAGAAGTCACGAAGTCCCGAAATGTGAAGCGCCTTTTATAGGTGTGCGGTCATAACCTATGGTCACATAGGTGAAGCTCACGCCTTGGGCATGTTCGCGTTGTTGGGGTTTCAATAGGGCATGTGGATCAGATATCGAAATTTCAGTAGGAAATCGATGAGCTAATCTGGCTCTTGAACGAGAAATTTCATTTAGTTCCCACATTAAGCATGGGGGGTTACAAATTTGTATCATAGCATGGTTACAGCACTCGACCTACTTGGGCTCATGGATGAGCACATTAAAAGGTGACATCTTACCTTACTTCCTTCCTAAAAAGTCTAGTTAAGCCCTCCTTATAGAACGAATGACAACTTACTATTGTGTGTGTATGCCTTACTACTCGGTGAGTAGGCCTTACTATTGCGTGTGTAGATATTTAAGAAATGTGAATTAGGTGTTGGTTATAAACGGATACAATGTTTCTAACAACGATTGTTTTGTTTGCATGCAAGCGGACGATCAACAGTGGGAAACTACAAACATATCAAATGGTGACGTGCCACGAAGTGGGGGATGGATCCCACAATAGAGACGAAGAATCTGACAAAAGGAGGGCGGTAGAGACCCCTCCGGATCTAGCCGAGACAATGACGAGTCTCATGGCCAAACTACAAAGCTGCAAGGCCGACAATGAGAGGTTGATAAAAGAGCAAGAGAAGCAAATGGAAATTAATGTAGTCTTGCTGCAAAGTTTATCCGACATAGAAATACAACTGCAGCATGGACCCGACACCAGTCATGTGGATCGACGACAGACAAAGAGGAGTCGAAGTCCACCTGAGATATGGAAATGTGGTCTTTTAAGTGGTCGCACTGGGAAGAGCACCTTGAGAAAGGTCCACCCCAGAGATAGGGGACAAGCGTCGGACAATTACTCTGAAAAGGAAACTAGCAACTCAGAGGGATCTTCTAGTAGCATAACTAGTTCACGTTCTCAAAGAAAATGGAAGAAACAAAAATATTCCAAAAGTCATAATCTCGAAGAATTCAGGAAGGCCAAACCACCCTCTTTCAACGATGAGATCAAGAAGGGAGAGGAAGCAGAGGCCTGGCTACTTGGACTAAAGAAGTATTTCAGAGTCCATGACTTCTCAAAAAATTAGAAGGCACGAGTAGCCACTTTCAACCTGAATGGAAAGGCTTCCATTTGGTGGGAAGACCTTAAGAATGTGAAAGGATTCATGAAGAAGACCTATTGTGGGAACGGTTTGAAAAATACTTAAGGAAGAAGTATCTATTGGAAAAGTATTTTGGAAGGTTTCAGAGTCATGGGAATTTGAAGCTCCGAGAGATCGAATTTCATTGCCCAAGTTCAGAAAGGATAGTGAGTCCAGTTATCGAAAGGGAGTATCCTTTCATTTGGTAGATGAACGGACGAGATCCTTTCGGAAGTATCCCAGGTCTGTCAGAACCAATAGATCTAGAGGAGGAGYGCAGGCTTTAATGACTTGACCCCTTCAGTCTTCGTAAGTATCAATGGAATCGAGACCGTAGATCCCAAGATCCATCGGGAGTTACCTTGACCGTCAATCTTAATCTCTGTGTAGTCAAGAGAGTGGACTCGCCAAAGTCCTAAAAGACCCAAAGTGATCGGAACCGTCCACCGGTAAAGGACACGTGGAAAAGGATTAGCATTTCGTTGTCCCACTGCTGAAGGAAGTCAAAGGGTAGAGTTTTGTGAACTCCCGAAACTCGAACTCACGATTTGATGTGAATCGTCAGATCACAAGAGGGCCATGACCGTTGATCTGGGCGTGTGGACATCAAGATTTCAGGGTTCGAGCTTTAGAAAGATAGGTGTTGGTTGTGTTCCAACTTCGTGAAGCGCAAAGTCCCAATGAGTTCGGAAGATTAATCCCCCGGTCACGACGAATGGTCATGTGGGCGGAGCATTAAGGAAGGAGCTACCAAAGACCAGGAATTCGGGAAACAGGAGTCAGGATTGACTCGCTTGTATAAGTCACGAAGTCCCGAAATGCAAAGCACCTTTTATAGGCATGCAGTCACAACCTATGGTCTCATAGGTGAAGCTCGCGCCTTGGGCATGTTCGCGTTGTTGGGGCTTCAATAGGGACCATGGATTCGATATCAAAATTTAAGTAGGAAATCGATGAGCTAATCCGGCTCTTGAACGAGAAATTTTATTTAGTTCCTGCATGAAGCGTGGGGGTGTTACAGTCTTAAACACTCCACCGCATAGAACATGAGTGGCCTTGATGCCTAATGCAACGAGGTTGACCCCTAAATCCATGTAAGTACAAGCACAACGATATTTAAGCGCAAGTTCTCGATTACCCTGATTAGGAGTTGGCTCCCTACTTTATTTGTGCCTACAACACATTGGGTGGCAATGTACTCCTCCATAGTCATACCACCCCTAGCCCCTCGGGATTTGAGATTCACTACCTTGCGTCGGTGAGACAATCCTGTGATGAAATATATATCGTCGTCCACTTCAATCCTCAATGGTTGCCCATCGAGGTTGAAGGACTATGTCTCTGAATCCCAGTAGTTTACTAACAACTAGAGTAACCTCACTTGAGCCCTCATTCCCTTGAGAGCCCAAAATTTATAAAGGCCACATCTCTTTAAGGCTTGTTGGGCCCTTGCATCCCTTCCCACTACTGCATCTATTTCTTCATGCTCATTCTCCCTCCATTCAATCACTATCCTGCAAAGGACAAGCCATTTTTTTAGTTAAAACCTTTCAAAAATGTTGTTCACGGACTTGTACACGGGCTAACTTGGTAACAATCGTATATAGGGTTGCATATACGCAGGTAGACTTCACTTTGCCTGCATATATGGGGTTGTATATGCGGCCTGATGAACTATCACCCACGTACGCCCTAGTTTACATATTACGCCCTCTAATACTCAAAAAATGGGGCCTAAAATTGAATTTTAAACCATTGAAATTGAAGTAGAGGGGTGGTCCGAATTTTATGAGCAGAACGAAATGAATATAGATTATTAATATTCTTAACACAGAAACACAAGGATAACATAGATACAGTAAAACTGGTTTCTTTTCAATAAGAAAATGTGTTGAAACTATAAAATGCAACAGAAAAAAAGCTTTCTAGAATTATGGCGGCTTATCTCTGAGAAGAGATGTGACAATTGCGCTCATTCGCAAAAAGATGGTTACAATGAGGCTCTCCAAGCCTTTTTTACAATAAACAGTAATTCCAAAACCCTAGATATCCAAAAACCTAACCCTAGGTGTAATATCCCCTGGCAAAGCCCCAATTGTAATTATGAATTGTAAACATATTTGATAGGTTGGTGAGCCGAGTTATAATAAGCTAGGAGGCTTATGTCGTGATTAGGCCAAAGAGCCTAGATGCAAAGGCCAATGAGCCTACTATTGTATATGTGTAAATTCTCATATATTTAATATAATTACATCGTTGCATGTAGACTGACCATGAAGAAAGAGTTATGGGGGACTAAGCTCCACTAGGTAGGGTGAGGGAGGGGGCTAAGTGTCTAGGCCTGGAGATTAGCTAGAGGGCTTACCTCTAAGGGAATAATATTTTATTATTATTATTTCCTAAAGGCTAAGGTAGACATGAATGGTGATGTCCTAAGTTTCTGGGAAAGGGAACGAGTGCGAAGTGGAACGCATGCGGCTGCAGGAAGATAGCTGTTGACCTGGGTGCATGTAGTTATAGCCGGGAAAGCCAGCCTGTTAGGGGGTTTGCTTCCCATTCTGGCATTGCTTCCATCCTTGCATTAGGGGTGGGCTTCCCATGCTATCATTGCTTCCATCCTTGCATCAGGGGGACCAGTCTGGAGTCTCCTCACGACCCTTACGACTCTCTGGAAGTCTTTCACCCTTCCCAAAATTTACCAGGAATTCACGCATTAAACCATTTCTCCATCGCCGACCTATGTATCTAGTACGCCCCTTTGGAATCCTACGGTGGTACTTGAGTTATCCCGTGTGCCTCCTATAAATTTGCACACATTTTTTATTCGCCTGAGCCGTGTTGTGACTGAGCGTTTGGATGTTTCCATTTTTGGTGTCCATGCCCATTTTCAGTTGTTGTCGTCACCCGTGTTGTGTCATAATTGTTGGTTGTTGCAGCCCATGCATTTCCTTGACTGAGTGTGGATTACTGCCATCATTTGTTCCTTACTGATCTTTTTTGTTGTTCTCACCTTGATGGAATTGAGTTGAAGTTGGTTGAAGAAGCGGGTTTTCAGGCCCATGGTTGAAGAGGCAGGTTGTCCAACCTGTGAGCAACTCTCTCCGGGTGAGAGAGTGTGTTGAGGAAGTGAGTTCTCCTAGAGGGAGTCCTGTAGAAGCTACAATACTCTGATACTTCCAGTCCAGCCTATTGCTGAAGCCCAAGGTAAGAGAGGTGTAGTAGCTGATGGACTTGTATTAGTGAAGGTGTACCCTCCTGGGGTGGAGCAGGCGTGTGGGGAATGAGGGTTTGTGGGTTGTGGGCGTAAGTGGCTCCTGGGATAAAAGATCCTTCCTATTGTTTTGTGCAACTTCCTTGTTGTCCTTGCCAAGCCTAGCATTCCCTTACTCGGTCGAGTTTAGTCCCAGCTCGAGGGTGACCCATTGTTGAGCGTGATGAGCAACGTGGTCTATGGTCGGGAGGTTCGCGGAAGGTCTGCGCACAGTCGGTGGTCTTGTAATAAAATATAAGTACCACTTTTATGTTCATTTACATGTTGTGTAATGGTACATATGTGTAATTGATGAGTATTGCCTGTGTATGTTGTATATGTTGCATGTGTAGGCTTACTGTTATTTTTGCACTAATATGTTATATATATTTAGAATAGTCATTCTATGTTTATATGGATGTGTATGTTTTTCTGCAAGTATCTTTGTGTGGCATATCCTGGCAGGTTATGGCTAGGTATGGTATCAAAATGGTATCAGAGCTAAGTGAAGTGTTCGAGTAGTGGCATTGCCTAGCCTGTTGGTGGCTAGGGACGTTACAAATTGGTATTAGAGCTAAGAGAGAAGTCTTGTAGTGACGTTGCACGGCCTGTTGGTGGCTGGGGATGTTACAAATTGGTATCAAATCCATGGTTTCAACATTGAGCCTGGATGGGCCATGTTAGTGGAAGTTGAAGAAAAAGTTTTGGAAAAAAATTATTGTCGAAATGGACAAAATTCAAGTTAAGAGTCCATGGTTCCTACCCAGAACCTAGAGGGGCCACGAATGAGAAATTCGAAGTAAGAAGTCCAGATAATTTTTATGTACAAAGTGCTAGAAGGGTGTTGAAAGAACACTTGGACTTTGTTAGGAACACAAGAGGTGTAATAAGTTTAAGAAATGGCCATAGAGAAAGAAATCACAACATTCATGGTGTTGGGGCCATAGAATCTATTCAGGAGAAGGGGAATCCTTCATGATTGTCAGATCTGGAGAAACTGCAGGAGGGTTAACTTGGAAGCCCCTTCAGACTTCGCAACTTCGGCGAAGTTAGGTGAAAAAATAAGAGAAGGGCCGAAGCCTGAAGCTCCGAAGTCCCGAAGGAGATATACACCGTAGATCTAGGGATAAGCCTTACCGTTAGATCAATCCAAGAGCAGAAGGTAAGACACGTGGTGAGGAGCATATCAGAGTCATTGGATCTATACGAAATTGGTTGTAAGCCACAGATCTCACAGCAAAACGTAACTTTGGATTTCGACGATCGAGAGAGGTGGGGTGTGCTGATGCACAAACTTCCGAAGCCCGAAGACCCGAAGCAAAAGAGCAGACATGGCGGGGAAGGATGACGTCGTTAGGGGTGACATGGACCTTCCTAGACATGCCACATTCCACCACCTTAATTGGTGACAACTATACTATGTGGACCCGGAGGGTAAAGAAGTCTGGAAATTCAAAATTCAAGAGACTGGAAGGAAGCAGGCGTAAAAATTCTGAAGCCCGAAATTTCGGAGTAACGTAGCATGATGATGTCATCAGGAATGATGTGGACACATGGGATGTGTGCCACGTGTCAGTGGATTTCGAACCCGCCAAAGATTGAAATGTCATTTAGAACGTGACCTATGTCACCTGTCTGAGTGGGCCGCATGTTTGTTTCTAACGTTTCACCACATGGACCTCCTCTCGAGTATGGGTGGTGGGGCCCTGATGGTCACAGTGGCGTGTGGCACCAGATGCTGCAGTCCGAAGACCGGACTCTCAGGAAGAATTGTGTTATGTTATGCAGTGGAGGGACCCCCCACCGTTA
>SNQJ01S0015206.1:271646-290147 GCA_010110895.2 Picea sitchensis
CCTACCACCCCTGGGTTTCTTTAGGATGCTCCATTGAAGAATAAAATTTGATCTTTCTGCTACCTTTTCCGGTCTAAGAAATCTTCCCTTGTTAGATGTAGTGCCCATTTTGGTATACTGGTTGCAGATTTGATGGTAGTTTGTTGTCTTGTTGTCAGTTGAAGGATGACTAGCCAATTGGCTTCTTTCATATCCAATGTTTGTTGTCTCCAATGAATTGAGGGTCTCGTATATTCAGAAAGGGAGGCACATGCTCCTATAGATGTTTGTTTGGCATTGATTATTTCTCCTCTGAAGATGTTATTGTTTTTGGCGAGCCAAAGGTTCTAGCCTATAAATTTAGGAAGTGTGATCCATAGTCATTTGAGGATGGGCTTGCTTGTGAGATTCTCAAGGTAGTGGTCTCCCTAGTTTGTAAAAAAACAAATATTTTTTCAGGCCTTGATAGCCTCTGCCATAGGGCTCCCAATGCATACCTCCATACTTCTTTGTTGAAATGACAATCCAAAAAAATGTGATCAATGCTTTCTTCTGCATTTTGACACATTACACACCAAGAGGGATCATTTATGCCTCTCTTTTGAAGGTTTTTAGTTGTAAGGACTTTTTTGTGGACTAGAAGCCAACCAAAGAAATTAATCTTTGGCATGCCATATGAGTGCCAAAACTGATTCCACATGCTTGAACGAGGATGAAAGTATGCACTGGCTAGGTAATGGTACCCTCTTTGAACAGTGTAATCCGCATTCCCCCATCCTCTTGTGTCCATGAGATGTCGTCTTATGGGGGCATATCCCTGGAGCGACTACAGGAAGGTGTCTCTTGGAGTGAGTAAGTGTGCAGGAGCTTGCATATTTTTCCATCTTTACCACAATTTGTCTCTTATCCAAACAGAGAGGTCGAAGAGGGAGTTTAAACCTTGATATTTCATCCAAGAACGCAAGAGATGGAGTGTCTCAATTGTGGGTTAGCGCTCCACTTCCATGATTTGAGCGTCCCACGGATTAATTCTTCTTCCATTCTTTGGTGTCCAATTCAACTTGGTGCATATTAGAGGTCTAGCATCAATTAGTAGTTCAAAAATTGGAGAGTCGGTTTCCACTTTGGTTTGCAGATCTACACTTTTATTTCTATTTCCTCGAAAATACTTATGCCAGAGAGCTTATTTCCACCGGGTGGACTATCCATTGATCATACACCATAGCAATTTTACTCCCATTGCTATATTTGTGAGAGTTGGTTCATGAATATCCAAACCTCCATGTTTTTTGTCACTTGTCACTTGGTTCCAACGTACCAAGTGAAACTTATTTTGTGTTGTTTTCCCTCCTTACCAAAGAAAGGTGCGGACTCTTTTGGCCATTTGATTGGAAATGATTTTTGGGGTGAGGAGCAATAAGCTTTAGTAGATAGGAAGGATTGTTAAAACAACTTTGATCATGATTATTTGAGCCACTAGGTTTAGCCATTAGGTGCCCCAATATGTTAAATTTTTGCTAATCTTTTCCAGGATTTGTTGTCATACCTATGTGTGTGATGATTTGAGCAATATTGGAATTCCTAGATACTTGAAAGAAGACCAGTTTTTTGCTGAAGGAAAATGAAGGATATGTGTTATTGCTCTTGAGGTTCTGGGAGAAATATCCCAACCAAATATTTGGCATTTCCTATTGTTGACTGCTCCACCTAAGGCATCTAGAAAGGTATCCAAAATGTCTTTGAATCGGGTTGCAATGATTGTTGAGGCTCCCCCAATTAAGAGTGTGTCATCCGCAAATTTCGAATGATTGATATTTTTTTATTTCTCACACTATTTGGAGACCAGGAAGAGTACCATTCACCCTCTCTTGCTCCAGCTTTCTGCTTAAGGCTTAAGTTGCAATTATTAAAAGGAGGGGCGATAAAGGGCAACCCTATCGAAGGCCTCTACTTGCTTGGAAGAAGGTTGAGGATCTGCCATTTATTAGGGGAGCGATACATGGGCTGTTAATACAAGCTGAAATCCATCTTATAAAGTTTTAGCTGAAGCCAAAGTGTTCCATGACCTAAAAAATAAAGAAATGTCTGACACTATCAAAAGCATTTTCCATATCTAATTTGATAACCATACCTTTGCCTTTGGTTCGGTAGCTTGTGTGAATTGTTTCACAAATGAGAACTGTGTTATCCACAATTTGTCATTCCTGCATGAAGCCACCTTGATTTGGGGATATAAGCTTTGGAAGGACTCTTTTCAATCGAGTAGCTATGATTTTGGTTAGGATTTTATAGGATGAGTTGCATAGTGATACAAGTCAGAATCGAGAGAAGGTAGTGCAATTAGTTTCTTTAGGTATCAAGGCAAAGAAGGAAGAGTTTGTATTTCCTCCTAATCTTAGGGATTGATCATTGTAGTGCAACATTGTTTTCATATATGTTTTAATGATATCCCAAAAGAAACGGTAAAAGGAGATTGAGAAGCCATCAGGACCAAGTGCTTTGTCCAGTTCGAGACTCCAAATTGCATGTGAAATTTTAGATTCGAGAATTGGCTTCATGAGATCTGAATTTTCTTCTCTTGTGACCATATTTGGAATGTGCTTGAGTGTGGATTGAATATTTGTTGGTTTTGCATCTTCGCTCTCCGTGTAGAGGCCAACGAAGTGTTCTTGGGTTGTCTCTTTAATTTCTTCAAAATCATTGAGAGACACACCATCCTCTTACGTTATTTTCAGAACATTGTTTTTGTCTTGTCTGAGTTTGGCTTGATTGTGGAAAATTTTGGTGTTTTTGTCACTATCTTGCAGCCAGAGACTTCGTGACTTCAATCGTCAATATTATTCTTCCCTTTTTAAGACTTTTTGGTTTTTGCATTGGAGTTTCATTTCAACATTTTGTATCTGAGGGGTTGCTTCAATTGCTTCATAATTTTTTTGCAATTCGTCCAGGTTGCACTTGATGATCTTTTTCTCTTCTCATGGAGAGGAGGGTTGCAACTTGGCTCAATTCCTTAGGGTTTGTTTAACCATGATGAGTTTTTATTCCCATATGTATACCAGTGTACCCAAAATCTAGGTTTTCCAAGTTGTAGTTATCAGATCTACCACTTCTTGGTGATGTATCCATTGAGGGTTGCATCGAAAAGGAAGAGGACCATAGTTGGGAAGAGATTGAAGATGCAGGGAGATCGACTTGTGGTAAGATATGAGTGAAGGGAGGATGTATGATTTGATGGAGGGATTTTGGTGGAGGAAATTGCTATGAACAAGGAAATGATCCAATCTTGCGATCATGTGCCCAGATTCGGTTTGCATGTTAGTCCAGGTGAATTTTCCTCAATGAGGGGGAATGTCCAACAGTCCCAGTCTAGAATGAGCTCTTCCAGTGAGTCTATGAAAGGATTTCTACCAAAAATTCCCCCTTTTTTCTCTGCATTGTTCCTAATTATGTTTAGGTCGCCAACGATAATGCTATTGTTGGAGAGATCTGAATTTCTTAATTTGAGTAGAGAGGTCCAACACTCAACCTTTTTTCTGCAGGGTTATTTGGCATATATACATTGAATATTGCATAACATAAATTCTTGCGATTGTGCTTTAATTTGGTGAAGAACCAATGTTGGGCGTAGCATTGTAATTCCATACTTACCTGGTTCGCGTCCCATAAGGTGCATATGTTGTCGGAGGCTCCTCGAGTGGCCACTGCGATACGATTGTTGTTGTGCCAGAAAGATTTAAATGTTTTGTGACTTCTTCAGAGCTCATCTTGGTCTCCTGAATTAGTAGTACACTAGGTTTCTTGTATTTGATCAGATCTTTGACAGCCAAATTTTTGGGACCGTTGCCTAGACCCCTACAGTTCTAGGAGACCAAGATCATTATTTCAAAGGGTTGGAGTGGATACCCCCTTTGTTGGTTGTGTTTCTGTTGGATTTTCTTGTTTTATTTGTGCTCGTTCCTACCATTCATGGTTGTGTTTGCTGAGATCCCAAAATGATGTCCTTATGTGCTTGCTCTTCTCTAACAATCTGAGATGATCTCCTACCAGATTTGCAAGGTTCTATTTCTTCCAAGGCTCGATCTTCCTGTCCTTTTTCACCTATACTTTCCATCTCCAAGCTATACCGTGTCTCTATGAAGGTGATCTCATCATCTTTGAAGGCTTCAATTTCGTCCATGCATGGATCTTGTGAATCGATCCCTTCCATCCCTGAGATTTCAAAGACCACCCATTTATCTTCTCTTTGCTTCTAAATTGCTTGATGTTTTGCATGCGTTGGAGCTTTCTCTTGTACTAAAGATGGCATCTTGTTGTTTATTGTATCGTTGCTTTGGATGGGATTGGCTTCTACCTCTGAGTCAATGATACAAGAAAGAGACTCAAAGCTCTTTTGTGAGGTAATTAGTCCAACTTTCGAGGGTTTTTCCATGGATTTAGTGGGTGATTTATTGCTAGTATTGGATGGGCCTACTGAGGTAGAGGGGGGCATGTTCCTAGAGCTACCGAACTTGCGAGATATTGCTTGCCATTAATATTCTTTCCTAGTGCCAGCTGGGGTTGGATCTGCCTTCTTGCAGTTTCTTGTGAAGTGCCCATATTCATGGCATATTTTGCATTTGAATGGCAATTGCTCATAGTCGAGTTGTTGAACATGTTGTCAGTTATCTAACGTGATTATTACTGATTTGGGAATTTATTTGTCCAAGTCGACCTCAACACAGATTCTTTCACATGAAAACATGTTCTCCTTTGGCTCAACATGATCTATGTAGCGACCAATGGAGTTGTCTATACATCGAAAGGCGTCATTGTTCCGGCAATGAAGGGGAAGATGGGGTAGATGAATCCACATCGACATTGTAGAGGGCACACCATTTTATGAGGTAAAACCCGGTGTCCATTTGTTTAGATACATTCCTTTGGCTCCTAGGAAGTAAGATCCTCTTCGAGATATTATATCTCTATCTTATTTATTTTCAAAGAGGAATGAGAAGAACCCTCAGCCATAGAAATATTGAGATATTGATCCTTCGATGAGAGGATTCCAGTTATTGTCAATCCAAGAAGCCATAGTCTTGGCAGACGACCATATTCCTATGAATTTCTCTATCAACCCTCGATCGACCAATACAAACACTTTCCTTCTAGCAGAGGTAGGAGAAAGGGAGACTTTAGGAATTTCTTGAAGCTTTTTTACAAACTACATCGATTATGTCTTGGCTAGTTTTACTGATGTTGCCACCATCGCATGGAAGATTTGGGCATCCTCATCTAGAGGGGTCGGTGACCCCCTCCCATCGCTCGACTCCATAGAAGCAAATTAGAATTCTAGGTCACACTCTTTAGGTCATGCTCACCAGATGTTTAAATCACCATCAATGTTGATATTTGATTGACATCATAAATACACAATGTCCATTCTTATGGCATGAGAAGCACTTGATTTTACTCAAGTCATTCTTATTCCCCAATTGCGATGTTCCTCCATCACTGTTACCCTTCTTTTTGGAACCCTTTCCTTTTCCTTTTCTTGTCTTACTGGCAAGGGCCAAGTTCTCATCACTACTTCCCTGCTTGTTTCTTTTGGACTCCTCTCGAGTCTCTTCCTGGATGCAATCATCCCAAAGCCTTTGCCAATCTATGAGTTTTTCCCGAGCGCAGACTCCCTTGACAAATGGTTCCCAAGACTTGGGAAAAGCATTCAATTCCACATTCATGAGCTCTATGTCATCCAATTTCTCCTCTATAGCTGCAAGTTGATCACGTACCTAAGTGATCCTCATGAAGTAGCTAGTAAGATTGTCAGATCTAGACATTTGCACATATCTGAGTTTATTTTTTAAGACCATCTTCCTACCCATGTTAGTGCTCTGGATTAGTCCTACCAGGGCATCAAACATATCTTTGGTTGTCTTCTTCTTGGATAAGTGAGGAATTAGATGATCCTTTACTAAATCTAAGATTACTCGCTTAGCTTTATTCTCCTTCTTCTGGTGAATTTCCAAATCTTACGAATTTGTTGGTGGAACAATTACTTTTTCCACTAACTCCCAAAGGTCTTACTCCTTCAATGCCAAAGTAACTCTTGTTTTCCAAGATAGGAAGTTGGATTTTCCATCCAATCTGTCTTCAACTCTCATACTTGCTAATTCCATCCCTTAGACCCGATTAACTGCTCTGGAAATAATTTGTCGCTGAAACTGTTGTGGATCTGAGATCAGGCTTCCTCTCAGAGCATAGGCTCTAATACCATATTGATTTTCCCTACTATGGCACCTAGGTACTTTGCTATCTAGTGATTTCTTGGTTGTAAATCAAATTAGCAACTCTTAAAACAAAATACACTTGTTGGAATAATCAACTCAAATAAATATAGCGAAAGCAATATTGGGAACCAAAATCTTAAACACAATACACAAAGATATTTTGCCCATCAACTAAGCTTATCATTCAAATAACTGCAAAGCTTACAAGGGCTCCCTTACTGGGAAAATGGTCCACAAAGAAATACAAAAAACTTTAGGGAGCACCTACAAATCCTAGCAACTCCTGGTATGTTGTATGATCTTGAACTTTCACGTTTCCTGAGATGTAAGTGCCTTTCCTTAAGCAAACTTGTGTATACGTGTCTGTCTCCACTTAAACCCATGTGCAAGTGCACAAAGACTGTATGAAAAACTATGTACGATAAGGGCCTATTGTTGCGGCAACAATCTACTGAAACCCACTTGCAATTGCCTATGTTCTCTCTTGTCCCTGACCTGTAGTGATCTCTAGATGGAAGTCCTTTTCCACCTATCCAAGATCTCCTTGATCAAAAGTCCTTCTTTGATCTTTATGTCAAACAATCTCATAATGTCTCACACACATGTCTTCCTCCTTCACCCTTTCCATGCTTTTATAATCTTGAGTTATGACCTAACCCCAATCTCCAAAGTGATTGATAGCTTAAATTACTTCTCACCTCACTTGAGATCAATGACTAAGATTTAATTTGTTAATGCTAATTAAAGCATTTATTTAAATAAACTCAAATAATTAATATAAGCATTTTACTTTAATAATTCCTTTAATTAAAGAAAAGTATCAAGGTAGAAGGCTTTGGACGACTTCCACACGTCTAGACACCTAGACCCATGCAGAAGTACATGTTCGATGCTAGTAACATCAACAATTAAGTTACCCTCCATCTAGATATGCCTAGGAAGAGGGGGGATCTTGTGAGGTTTTTCTTTGAAAAATGAATATTACTCCACAAAATTTCCCTAATTGTGATTAACTCTCCCTAGTTTGGTCATTCTTTGATGTGAGTGCAATATTCTAGATATAATATAGTATGCAAAACATAAATATTTAGCAAGAAATGGCATAACAACAATAATTTAACCAGATCAATATGAGAATAATACCAAAATAACACCAGAAAGAGCACCTTTATTACTGATAGCAATGTTCACTTGCCTCTTCAAGGGGGAAACCTTCAGCAGAGCATAGCTCTATTACAATAATGTCCAAAACAAAACTTCGCATACCCTCTACTCCTGTTTATACTAAATATATCTATCCAAAAGAACAATCTAGAGGAAGATCCTTCTAGAAACATAAGCTTCTATTACGTCTTCTTACATTTGACTTATTCTTCCTTATTGCTAAGCCTTATTAATATTGGTCTTTATTACATGGAAATATATTATTCTACCTACATGAGGGGTTAGGGAGGTTAGGTCCCTAATATGCCCTCCCCCCTAAAATAAGCCTTGTCTTCAAGGCTTGAGATGGGGAAATTGTCACAGAATGGTAGTTGGCTCCCAGGTGACATCAACTGAAGTTGTATCTTTCCACTGGACCAACACTTCCTTGATGGTGCACTGACGAAGACGACACTCACGCTCGTCCAAAACTGCTTGTCGCTGCAACCAGATGGAACCTTCTTCATCCAACTCGGGAAGGCTGGTTTGAGTTTGAGACTTAGTTCCAATCACCTTCTTTAAGCAAGAGACATGCAAAATAAGATGGAGCTTAGAATGACTGGGAAAAACTAACTGATAAGCCACCTGTCCCACTCACTTGAGAACTGTATAAGGACCATAAAATTTGGGCGCTAGTTTCTGACAATGGTCAACCTTGAGTGAAGTTTGTTTATTAGGTTACATTCAGAGAAACACCTAGTCTCCTTCAACAAATTGACGTTCAGAGACTATGGAGAATAACCTCTCGAACTATAAGCATTTGGTCAATCGCCTGGACCTTCGAGACACCTGACATGTATGAGAGAATTGAAGGGGGATTTTGTCCATATACAACTTCAAAAGGAGTCATGCGAGTAGTTGTATGGTAAGACGTGTTGTACAACCATTCAACTAGTGGTAACCAATGAGCCCACTGATTTGGCCTTTCAGATGCAAAACACCTCAAATATGTTTCCAACCACTTGTTGACAACTTCAGTTTGACCACCAGTCTGGGGATGATAGGCTGTGCTGAGATGCAATTGGGTTCCCTGTAGTCTAAATAGTTCTTGCCAAAAATTGCTGGTGAAAGTGGGATCTCGATCAGAAACAATAGAATGAGGCATGCTATGAAGCTTGAAGACATGATCCATGAAAAGTTGAGCCACAACGGAGGTGGTAAATGGGTGTTGAATAACACATAAATGAGCATACTTGGAAAGATGATCAACGATCACCATGATGACTGACTTATTGCCCGATTTAGGTAAGCCCATAATAAAATCCACAGAGATGTCCCTCCAAACAACGGGTGGAATCAGAAGCAGATGTAGTGTGCTAGGAGATTTGACTGTTTCGCCCTTGTTGTGTTGACAAACATCACATTCTGCCACAAAAGCGTGAACGCCATGTTTCATACCATCCTAGAAAAAAGAACATTTGACCCGGTCATATGTTTTGGTAAACCCTAAGTGCCCAGCTGTGGGTGTAGCTTGAAGCTCAGAAAGCACTGTGGATTTAAGTTGTGACTGTTGACTTAAATACAAATGACCTTTGTAGTGAAGCTCATCATTGTGCCAAGAGTACCCGGGGGAAGCTGGAGATTTGGCTTGCAATTGTTGGATCAGATGTGAAATTTTGGGATCTTGTAGCCATTCTTGGTGAACAACTTGGAGCCAATCTGATACAATGAAGGAGAGGGAAAAAAGGGACCCTTCATCTTCATATTTTATGGAAAGAGCATCAATAACCACATTTTATTTTACTTTCTTGTAAATGATCTCATAATCATATCCAAAGAGCTTAGTCACCCATTTTTGTTGCTCCGGGAAAGAAGGTCGTTGCTCTAGAAAATACTTGAAGCTTTGATGATCTGTCTTAATTTGGAAGTGTTGCCCCAATAGATAAGGGCACCAGAGATCCACTGCATGCAAAATAACCAACATTTCCTTTTCATAGATTGATTGGCCCAAATGTCACTCTGACAATTGTTTGATGGTAAAGGCCAAAGGCCGACCATCTTGCATAAGGACTGCTCCAATTCCTCTCCTGAAAGCATCACATTCCAAGACAAAGGTCTTTGTGAAATCAGGAAGGGCCAGGACCAGAGTGGTGCACATAGCCGCCTTCAAGGCTTGAAAGGATTGATCCATTGTGTGAGTCCAAGTGAAAGAATTCTTTTTAAGGAGAGCAGTGAGAGGCTCCAAAATCTTTCCATAATTCTTAACAAACTTGTGATAATAGCATGTTAAACCCAGAAAACCACGCAAGATTTTGATAATCTTGGGGCGAGGCCAATCCTGCATAGCTTCAATCTTCTTAGGATCCACCTTGACACCTGCCTTGCCAACAATATGACCCAAGTACTCGACTTTCATGGCTCCAAAAGAACATTTAGATTGTTTGAGGAAAAGTTGGTGCTGAAAGAGTAGATGTAGAACTCAATCCACATGAGCAATATGGTATGTCCAGGTTTTACTATAGATGAGAATATCATCAAAGAAAACTAAGACAAAATGACAGAGAAAAGGATGGAAGACATGATTCATGAGGCTTTGGAAAGTGGAGGGAGAATTACATAAGCCAAAGGGCATGACAAAAAACTCATAGTGGCCCTCATGAGTTCGAAATGCAGTCTTAGGAATGTCGACCTCTTTCATACGTATCTGGTGGTAGCTAGAATGAAGATCGAGTTTAGTAAATAACTGGACACCACTCAATTCATCCAAGAGATCATTAATGACAAGAATGGGAAATTTGTCTTTGATGGTGAGTTTGTTGAGGGCACGAAAGTCATAACACATGCATCAAGAACCTTCTTTCTCAAGTACCATGACCACATGAGAAGAATAGGGGCTCGTACTAGGACGAATAATTCTTTCGGTGAGAAATTCTTGAATAATTTTCTCAATTTCATTTTTTTGGGCAAAGGGATGATGATATGGACGAACATTGGGAGGAAGGATGCCGAGTAAAGGGGAATGGAATGATCATGAACACCACGGGAAGGAGGAAGGCCCCGGGGAGTGGAAAAAACAACTTGAAATTTGGAGATGATGGATTGGAGGTCAGGATGCATAGAGGGTGTTTCAATTGCTTGAATGGAATGGAGTTGAGCAATATTACCGAAGTGACCTTTCTTGAGGAGCTTTTCCATGCGATGGGAATTGATGATCTCAGAAAAGCCAACTGTGAGTCCTTGGAACTGATATTGTTGTCCCTCCCGTTGCAATTGCATGGTTAATGCCTTAAAATCCATGAGAATGGGACTCAAAGTGTGTAACTATTAAGCACCTAGCACAATGTCATAACCGCCCATGTCAATGGAAAACATATGAGATTTTAGGTGGTACTATCCAATTTGAAGACATACATTTTCAAAATGCACACCACATTTCATGGATTCACCATTGGCTATCATGATTTAAAAATTATTGACGACACGAATATAACAATTGATTTCCTGGGCAATGCGACGATGAATAAAATTATGGGTGCTACCACTATCAACAAGGATGATGACTTTCTGATGCATAATATAGCCAATGAGTTTGAGGGTTTGTGGAGCAGGGAAGCTAGTGAGGGCATGCAAGGAAATGAGTGGGTCGACTTCAGGTGGGTCCGCAGGCTCCTGGGTAGCATCAAGAAGTGAGGGCTCTTCAACAAGGGGAACTATCGCGTCTTCCTCAGTAACATCTTCTCAAATGGACATAAAAAGTTTTTGTTCCTTACACTTGTGCCCCAAAAAATATTTTTAATCACATTTATAGCAAAGACCCTTGAGTTGGTGTTTAACCATTTCACCCCTAGTTAATTTCTGGACCTTGAGGGGGGTGGCAGGATTTGTGGGTTGAGGGCGGGGAACAAAAGAGGGTTTTTTGTTTTGGGAAAAAACAACTTGTTGGGCCTATTTGGCACGTTTAGTAGATTCCATCCAAGTATGAGGGCGATCCATGAGAACCCGGGCTCGAATTTCATCCTTTAGGCCACTGATAAAAAATTCCCGAAAGAACGCATTTGACATGCCTTCGGTGCTAAAGGCCAAATGCTCAAAATAAGTTATAAAGTCTTCCATTGTGCTTGATTGTTTCAACTTGGTCAAACAACTGAGATAGTGGGTGTCGATGTCAGAGCGTTCATAGGGATCGACAACAAACCGGGTCCATGCAATATACCCCTGGCATGCATTTTTACGCCATTACCAGTATTCAGGATCCAGATAGAGAACAAAATAGTGAATTTTGGCCAACTCATCAGTAATGCCATGCAGGGAAAAATAATGCTCCATTTGAGTGACCTAAACCGTGGGATCAGAGCCATCAAATTTATTGACCTCAAATTGGGGAAGACAGGGGTCATGATGAAAGGAGTTGGATTGAAAATTCAGAGAAGGAGAGGAATCAACACCATCTGGTTGGTCCGAGGAGGAAGGTCTCGAGGTTCGGTTCAACAACTGGTTGACAACATATTGGAGGGTGTTAAATTGGTTCATGAATTTGGCATCCATGGAGTCAAATTGTTGTTGGACTTGGGTCTCGAATTTTTCAATGCGGGAATTGGTAGAGCTGATATTAAATGTCACTTGTTGGAGGAACTCCTTGGTTTGACTGATGGAAGCTTACAAGTCTTGGTTGCGAGTGTTGGCCATTGGGATATGGGGAGTGCTGGTAAGGGAAAATGGGTGGGTGGGACCACATAAAATGACTTATAAGTGATAGGTACCACTACGATCAGCGCGAAAAGGGGAATATAATGGGAGAGGTGGCAAATAGGGATGCTAGGAAGGGGTCAGATCCACTAAAAAAAGAGATTAAAAATGAAAGGTACGACTGCAATCAGGGAAACAAGGGGAATCCAATGGGATAGGTCCAAAATAAGTGTGTCAGCGGGACCACTGTACTTTTTTTTTACTCTTGCGGAATTATATTTCGATTTGAAGAATACTGTAGTGTTGAAATGCCCAAATTCTTAACAGGAAGAAATGTGTAGTAATTTCGCAACCATAATGCTTGTTTGTTTTGTTTTTGTTTCTGTCCCAAGGGTTAGGGTATGCAAGGTGTCTACAGATAAGGGTTTTCCCTGTGCTATAACTCTTTGATATACGTGCGGGGTCCAACAATAGTACTTGACCCAATATCTCAGGGCACCAACTAAGGAGGCTAGACTGTGCCCTTAGCCGTACTACCCGACTACCGAGGTACGAGAGGGTATCTTTTCGAGTGCTGTTCTCGGTGGCACTATAGCAGTCAGGCGCCCGATCGATTTATCTACATAGGGCTTTAGGATATCTAGGCTGATTCATATACAGGTGCTATCTGATGCACTACCACTCGAAGGGGTACCAACATGGGTTACAAGGGTGGCCAACATATGCGCGCTTAAGTACCACTTGTATTTCCTGCGTGTATTACTCCTCGACCACTGGTTTATGCACGTAACGACATGTCTCTGTAGCTTTAAGACGTCACAATACGTCTCTACCCTGGAAAAAAATAACCCACAATTTTTTGTCGAGGAAAGTGCTCTTATACCACTTGTAATATCCCAGATATAATATAGTATGTAGAACATAAATATTTAACAAGCAATGACAGAACAACAATAATGTAACCAGATCAATATCAGAATAATACTAGAATAACACAAGAAGAGCACCTTTATTATTGATAGCAATGTTCACTTGTCTCTTCGAGGGGGCAACCTCCAGCAGAGCATAACTCTATTACAATAATCTCCAAGACAAAACTTCTCATACCCTCTACTCCTATTTATACTAAATCTATCTATCCAAAATAACAATCTAGCGGAAGATCCTTATAGAAACAAGAGCTTCTATTAAGTCTTCTTACATTTGACTTATTCTTCCTTATTGCTAGGCCTTATTAATATTGGCCTTTATTACATGGAAATATATTATTCTACCTACATGAGGGATTAGGGAGGTTAGGTCCCTAACAATGAGATTCTCACCTATTGATTATAGTTAATGCTTATTTAAGCACAACAAAGAGGTTTTTTGTGTCACTAAAGTATAAGTTCACCAAAATATACGCCTGAAGATTCCACAAGCATATATTAAGTGCTTCAACAATTATCTTACCTTTGAATTATGGGATGTTGTTGTTCGCTTGAACATTAAATGTAATGTGATTGCCAAATATATATGATCTAATAGCTTAAATGTGGAAAGTGTTGCTTGACACAAAACTCTTCTGAGAAATTTTACAAATTGGTTATACATTTCCTTGCATTGTTTTGGTCTTCGATGATAACTTTGACAGAGTCTATGTTTTTGCTTCCAAACAAACTCCTGTTGTTGGGTTTACTTGCCATTTAAAATCACACTGAGCATGAGCATGGCCATGGCCATTTAAGATCACACTAAGCATGGAAGAAGGTTGAGCAAAGTACGGTTGATTGTCTTCATGTACTCTAATCTCATTTAGGTGGGCATCCAATGCAACTCAAGGCTTTCAAAGTTGACATTTTGTTCATCTAAGGATCCAAGCCTATTGTCAACATATATCTTTCGAGAGGTTGTTGGACAACTGTTTGCACTCTCATAAGAAGGATCGATATTATAATGAGATTGTGAGCTTCAATATTGGGAGTTACAATGTACAAGATATCCCACCCATGTGTGAAAGTGTTGTCGTGTTGATATTAAAATGAGGTCGTGCCTGAAAAAAAGGAAAAGAAACAAGTGTCAAATGAGAAAGATAAGTAGAAAGGATTAAATAATCTCAATAGGAAGGCCAGCCTTGTTAGGTCCATAAACATTTACTAAGATTAGAGGGAGGGTTGCGTCCCAAGCAAGTAATAGGCTAATCTGTGAACTAGAGTTAGCGATTAACTCAAGCCTTGATTAGGGTTTCATATGAAAATAGTTCCTAGGGTTTCTGCTCTGTAATTATAAATTGGCAAGGCCAGCGCTATAGGAGAAATCCAGTGTTGTGGATTGGCCGTCCGGGTGATTGTATCAGACGCCCTGTGTCCCTGGTTGTCAGTTTCTATCTCTAAATGTAATTATAGTTGTTTTTGATTAGTGTTTACTGGTATTAGATTGGCAGATTTGGTTTGTGGATTTTTGCCTGTCTGGTTTTTGGTTATTTTTTTATGAAGGGTTTTAGGTTATATTTTCCAAAGTTATTGTTTTTCATATGAAATTAGTTCCTAGAATTTTTGCTCTGTGATTTTAAATTGACAAGGCCAGCGTTACAGGAAAGGTCCAGTGTTGTGGATTGGTCGTTCGTCTGATCATTTCAGTCGCCCTGTGCCCCTGGTTGTCAGTTTCTATCTATAAGTGTAATTATAGTGGTTGTTGAGCAGTGTCTTCTGGCATAGATTGATAGATTTGGTTTGTGGATTTTTGACTGTGTTGTCTTTGGTTATTTTCTTAAGTGTAGTGGATGGGCTCGATGATGACTATTTGTCTTAACCACACCGAAACAGGGGCTGGCCGAAGCTGTTGCTGTTAAATCCTCATCCTCGTGAAGTTGGAGGATCCTTTTTGGTAAATCCCGGACGATCGTCTGGTGTTTAACGGAGAGGTGATAACTTGGCGTAGATGAGGGTTTTGATGCGAACGGGTGACGCTGTAACTTCCTCTATGCGGACAAACCTGGCCATGTCTGAGAGCCCTTACACTCAAATCTTAGTTTGGACCATTTGATTGTTGCCTTTTCTGCCGGGTTCGAATTCAAAGACTATTATTTGTGTTATCTCCAGTCACAAGTTTATAGGAAGGGATAATAGATGCCAGGGGCAGCCAGATCTGGCATCTTCCAAGGTTAATATTTTAGGGTTTTTAAAAGATGATGTGGGTTAGAGATTTTGCGTGACCCCGTGATGTACCTGATCTCAGGAAAATTTCCCCCCTAAACTAATAGATGCGGCCCTCATGTTGATGTACAGTAATAAGTGTATTGGCTTAGGGTTTTACATACTGTCAATTTATTGGCACAGATAAAAGTCGTAGGATACTAGTCAGAGGATGCCAACTTGTGGCCCATCTGCTAAGACGTTCGTATGGTGGATGCAGTCTTGCAGTGGGTAGCAGGTATGGCGCACCTACATACTTGATTTATCGTTAAAAGGGATTTAAACTAGCAGTGGGCAGTTGGCAGTTCCCTCTCGTCTGCTATATCCTAACATTATTTATTTCAGTAGTTTCACATGTATGTCTCAACTTGTATCTCATCAACGTAAATAATTGAGTTTTGCAGTTTCACACTTTTATAACTATATAGATTTGCAATTTACATGTGTTAGCAACAAAGTCGGTATTTCAACAATTCAAAATGTACAGGTACTAGGTACTAGTAGTTTTGTAGCTTTTACCCTTGTGTAATAGTTTTTTGTTAATCTATGATTACTCCTCTATACAGTTTAATGTGTACCAACCTTGTTCACCCACTCCGTCCTTGGTTTTGTTTTTTGTTTGCTTCCCACCTACCCAACACAATTTGTATATTCTCCTTGAGATAACCACTTGTGCAGCTCTCCCTTAAATTATATACATATGTAAGGCAGGGTAGCATAAAGATCATTCAACATTTTAAAATTTATATATTTGATAAGTTTGTTGATGCTCACTGTCTCAGAGCATTGAGATGACATGGAGTTTGGGCATAGAATTAGCATCATTACAACATGCAACCATGTCCATTGCAGTGTTTGTATTTTTTTTTAAAACAGAAACGGTTGCTGGATTGTAGGTTGAAAGGGGAGGTTGCAGCTTGACCGTTCAACCTCCAAAAGTTTGTAAAATTTCAAGAGTTTTGGTTCTTGAGCATGTTCCAGCCTGAGAGTTTTGGCTCTTGAGCATGTTCCAGCCTATTACATGTAGTTCTACAGACAATTCTGTCTTGTGACACGACAGTTTTTCCCAAGTTTTTCCCAACCTTTTCCCTATAGGGCTAAACCGTTCTATCTTTTTTCTTTTATCTTGTCCCATATAAAGCTACAGGGTAAAATAGTTCGAATCCCTAAGTCAGCTTTTGTACGCTCTTCATTTCTTGTTGGGGCAAGTTCAGTGATGTTTTAGCCAGGTGAAGCCAATAAATTGCATAGTTTCAATGATGATCAGATGAAATCCCATAACTTTTTATATGGTCAGAATGATTTCATACAAACTAAAAACATAGCAATACATACCAATTTTCCATTACATGAAGGAACAAATTAGTGCATTGAAACAAAAATGAACATTTTCACTGTATATCTTAGCACCATTCACGGGATGTGAAAATCCACCTTCGTGGTCCATGAGATTCATTGCTTAAACCAATACCATAGGCTTGTTACTTTAGTCCTGCAAAAGACCAAAAAATCCTAATCATTATATTTAAACTTGGTAATGTATGTTTTAACAACAAACTGGGTCAAATTGACATCAAAAAATCCTAATCATTGAATTTAAACCTGCTTTATCTGTTTTAAGAGCAAACAAGCGCAAAATTGACGAGGTCTCGGGGTCGGACTGGATAATTTGGATGAATAATATGTATTCGAAACAGAATCCACATTTTATTGTACTTATGAATGATTCAATTGGACATGTAGGCTCTATCTTCTCTTAAAATTACATTTCTTTAATTTGTTCAATGTTCATCTTATATTGATTTCTCATTACAAGAAACTTGACATTCTATTTATAACATATGTTCCCTGAATCCTTTCAGTAAAGAATCTAGAAATAATGAACAAGCAATTGTGTAAAAACTTTAAGTAAAAACATTAATCTTAATATCGCAATAAAATATGGTCTCTGAAACCTTTAGCTAAAGAGTTTAGAAACAATGAGCATCCAATTGTATCAACCATCGTATTAATTGAAGCACAAATCATAGTATTGCAGTAAAATGTTCAGCACATCAAAAGAAAATGATTATTCGAGGTTGGTAATTAAATTAACAAAGTTGTATGAATTGCATGCCAGTCGTATTTGTAGATATATTCAAATGTTTCTATTGGATCCTCTTTCCGATGGAACTTGGGAAGAGAATAAATCGAATCTTTTTTACTTTGATTCGTCAAAGTATTGAGGGATGTGGTCGAAAAAAATACAATTGCGCCATGATTAACCTATAATAATTGGGAACTGCAATTCTTCTCTGATTCAATGTGTGGATCCTGTGTTTGCTTTGTAATAGACCCAACAGCTTCAGATGTTTTTCAGAGTGGATTCATTACTAGTGGGAGCATCATAAGAGTTAATAAGGGCTTCCAAACTCTTGATGATCGATCTTCTGCTTTCCATTGCATCTTTCTTCAATTTACAGCTTGCACATAGAAAGGGACCTTCCCAAGAGCACATGTTACCCAAAAAATTTGCTCTGGCATGCACATAAAGTGCCCACAGAAGGTGTGATGTTAGTCTGATAGACAACAAGCATTCTACAATATTCCTCTACTAGCTTAATGTCTTCCTAATACTGAAAATTGTATAAAGATTGTATAAATGTTAAGAACATGATATTCACATTAAGAATAGCAAAAGCATATTTGCAAGCAGTCTTACTGGATGCAAGAGATGACAATCAAAGTGCTCATGCTGTTAGTAGCTTGGAATTAGAATCAACTTGATGACAACGTCTGAGAAATTATCATATAAAGATCTACTTTGTTGCTCTTATATTTTAGGTAAGTCACAACAGTGAAAAAGCCTGCCATATCTCCATGCACGTTGCACTTTTGCTCACTGCTGCCACCTACCTTCATGAATACCCAAATACAGGACCAACATAATTCATCTGCTTAGCCCACTTCAAACACCCACTATTCAAGAGAACTTTCCAGATTCCATGGTAGGAGTTGACGACTTGTTTAGTTTAGTATTATTTTCTATAATGAAATGTGTTAATTCAAAACAAATGTTGGTTGGTATTTCCATCAACAAAGAACTCCAGGTAAATCATTAATTTTTAAGATTTGGCAATTCGATCACACGTGGCAGTAAACAAAATTATGAGTAGAAGAAGTAATTTTAACATTCACGAGGCTAACAATAGTCTATGTGACAGACTGTCTCACACATTGATTTCAACAGTTCAACCCTTTTCCTGTTCAACTTG
>SNQJ01S0015206.1:291872-303435 GCA_010110895.2 Picea sitchensis
AAGAAGGTTTTAGAACATTAATAACTTTGGGGGACTATGTTGGTTATCAAAGTCATGATAGACCAAGCAATGTCGGGGGGAAACAAATTGACTACACTCATCTCATTGATAAAAAAAAATCTCCCTCATTTTGATCTTGTTCTTTTGGTCTTGTTCTTTCATATAAAGAGTGTTAAATGGGGAGACAAACCACCAGGCCAAGGTGGCTTCCTCCCTAAGCCTGGGGTTATTGATTAAAACAGGGTTCCAGACCTTGGCCCCATACCTTAACGAATTTTCATGCATCTTATTAATTTCCATTCAATGTCAATATATAGTTGGACACGATGTGGGAAGGACGACACATGGTCTCCACAGTTCTCACACTTGCTTTGTATGGATCCTGTCGAGGCTATTCAATGCATTATGTTGGAACCTTTGTTGATATGTGGGATATTGTTGATAATGGGGAGCAACATGGATTTTTCTTTAGCAGATTCAATCTGGAAATTGTGGAGTGGGAATGGGTTATTTGGTAATGAGGGTGGTCGGGATTTAGGGGAGTGTGAAGGATTGCAGTGTTGGGATCGATGTGTCTTTAATTGGAGCTGTGCAAGGGCATCCATGGATATGGTGGTTTCCGGTTGTGCTGGAACTTTAATGCTGGTAACCTCTTTCACTCTGGCCAGGAAACCCCTGGTCTATCAGTTCATTTTTTAAATGTTGGTTTGTTTTGGTGTTTCTTATGACCCTGTTCAGTTTAGACATGATAATATTCCTATGTTTTTGTTAGTTTTTTATAGAGTTGGAATTGGTAATTGTTTCCTACATATTGTTCGGCGTGGTCTCGCTTCATTAAGTTGGCTTCATACAATGATCGTTTGATTTAGACATGGATAACCTAGATTGGAAGGAGATTCGTCGAACTCTTTGCAAACACGAAGAAATTACACATGCCAACAACAATGCTTTAATGCACATTTCCTCGAAAATCACAAAGATGGAGTAGGACAATATCACGAATACTGCGAACATAATGAATCTCCTCCTCATGCAGAAATAGCAGATATACTCTTTAGAAGTTGAATGCAATAGGCTTCGTTCTCTAATTCTCCCCCAACGTTTGGATTTTTTCTCTCGCCTCCAACAATCACGGTTCCAAGAATTCGTTACAAGTAGATTTAAGGGAATAAGATGAAATTGTTGGTCAAAATCATGATCCCATGGAGGTTGAAGAAATAAGCCCCCCTCATTTAGTTGAGGGGCAGGGAGCTCAAGATAGTGTACCTCCTTGATTGTGAACATCGATCATTCATTAATACATTACATTGGTGTGCTTTTATTACATGGGCCACATTTTCCTCGCATTTATTATTGAGGTTGGTGTGTTTTTATTACATGGGCAACATCTTCCACACGACGACAATGACGGTTGAGTGTATCAGTTCGTGCATACCGTGTCTATACAGTTTATTGTGTCAGCGGCCTCGACATCACTTATTCATCGTCACTCCTTTAGACTAAGAAAAGCCAACGCAGAGGGAGACACAAATAGCGGTTGGATAAGATTGTAAGGACGGTGGGGCTTATAAATTTCTTCAACATCCCATCAAGTTTAGAGCATTTCTTCTTCAAGTCAAATAATAGGGAAACGCTTAAGGCGTAATTGTTATTGTGAAGATAGGGCAAAGTCGAAGGGTAGTCTAAGGGAATTCCCTGGCATATCTTGTGGCGGCGAACTGAATTTGGGAGGGAAAAGAGGAAACACCGACGTAATGGAGGGTACATAATCGATGAAGTTGAATTTGGCTTGGGGTTTTTTACGCAATAAACTGAGGCATCGTAGCTCAATCGATTTGTAAGCGTTGAGCCATATCTTCCCTCGGGTTTTGGGCATCCTGATTTTGGACCACCAAACCTCCTAATTTTATAATAAATTTGTTTAAAACTAATGTACATAAAAATAAGTTTTTATTTTTATTTGTTTATGCTATACTATATAATTTATATTATTTTGAAAATTTATGTATTTATAAAATTATTAAAATAAATAATAAATTTGTTTAAAACCAATTTACATAAAAATACGTTTTTAAATTTATATTATTTTGAAAATTTATGTATTTATAAAATTATTAAAATAAATAATAAATTTGTTTAAAACCAATTTACATAAAAATACATTTTTATTTTTATTTTTTGATACTATATTATATAATTCAATTTAGATTATTTTGAAAATTCATGTATGTATAAAATTATTAAAAAAAATATGATTTGAAAATTGTATAATAATAATAATAATAACTTGTTAAATAAATACTCATAAATAGATATTGAAACAATTTATATAAAAATGTCAATCCAATCCAATATAAGATGCTCCATCCATTATTTTAAATTATTCAAAAAAAGAAATCCAATCCAATTCAATGTAAGATGCTCTATCCATTACCATAAATTAATGTTGATTTGTAGCTAAATTTAAGTAGGTAACTCTTTTCAATCATTTATATTTGGAAAGAAAGTAATAACCTATTGTTTCTAACATTTTCAATTCTCTTTTTATTGAATTCATGATATATTGGTTTTTATTGTAAAATGGAAACTTTTGAAGTTTTGGTTTTTATGTGTAAATCTTTTGGTCATATCGAAGAACGCTAAATATTTTTAAAATATGCACGAGAGCCTTCCAACGCTAAATATTTTTAAAATTTGCATGTAGCGGGAGGAGAGAACTAAAGATAACCAACAACTAGGTGAAGATAAGCAAGATTTTGAAAAAGGTGAAGATAAGCAAGATTTTAAAAATGGTTCCGTTGTACAGTTGTTCGGGAAGGGAGGTTGGACACTTGTTTAGAGTTGTAAGGATGGAACATAAAAGTTGAGTAGGTTAGCATTGCAGAGAGAATGTAAAACTCTTCCAAGTGAGTTGGTTATCTATCAAATATGAAGCAATTACAAATTGAGTGATAATAAATCAATAATTTTTAAATCGATGCATATATTATAAAAAAATAAAAAATATTATAAACTTGTTCATATTATCACATAAATAACATTAAACTTATTATATATTAAATTTTATAAACTTATTATATAGAAATTTTATATAAGAAAACAAAAAATATTATAACCTTGTTAATATTATTACATAAATAACATTACATTTATTATATATTAAATTTTATAAACTTAATATATATTAAATTTTATAATACTATTATTATTATCAAATATAATTGTAAATATATAAATATTTATATATGAAAAAGAATATATAAACTTTATATATAAAAATAAAGATTAACCTATATAAATATATCATTATATAAAAAACTATTATTCTTATAATAAGCAAGATTTTATCTTTAAAATTTTATGTTTGTAGTACTAAATATTATATATTTTAAATACATATTTATATATATGGAAGAACAATATAAACATATTTATATATATGGAAGAACAATATAAAAACTTTGTAAATATAAAGTATATAAAAAATAGAGCAAACATATAAATTTAAAATATGTATTTAGAGACATGTATTGAGGGAAGATAGATGGTGTTTTAGGGGTTTTATGTAAGGTCTTCACTTATCGATCACCTACTGGTCCTGGGGGACTCGCGGGTCGTTATCGATTGGATCAGCCAAAAGAGTTTGCTTCGCTCGGTCAACATAGAAGGCTGGAAGGACAAAATACAGGGCCTCACTAATCGGTTCTTGGACATCAGTTACAGGCATATTTCCAGATCCTTCAACAATGAAGCGGATGCCTTATCCAAGCGAGCCCTCGGCKGTGTGATCGGGAGACTTTCGATTTTCCATTGTGAGAATGGATCTGAAAGCAACATCACCCACATAAATCTCTTTGAAGGTGGTGGGCGAGAGTCCTAATTCGGGGTTTTTTATTGACTGTTCGTGCCTCATTGTTTCTTCCCTGATAGCGTTTTTGTGACTATCACACCTACCTTCTTTTGGCTGGTCATCCACCATTGYTGATCGCGGTCAGCATWTTWCAGAAGATTGCTGTRTKTCAGCGCTTTTTGTAATTTTGCCAATTGTTTCTAGGTTATCGCTATCAGCRTTTTCTGTTGTTTTTTGCTGTGAACTGCGTTCACTGTTTGGACTGTTGTGTTTTCTTTATTTTTGACTTGAGGTGCGTGCTTCCCTCGTCAACAGGTATTGGCTTGACAGAGCTAGTATATGTAAATGATTTTATATTTTAAATATAATATCGAGTCATTTTTCCTTGGAAAAAAAAAAGGTCTTCACTTATGGATGGTAGAAAGGGTTGAGGTAAAAGGTTGCAATGTCAAAAGTTGTTTGTCTGCTCAATGAACAGAGTGGTGAAACTCCATGTTTCTATGTTTCCTTTATACAAGTTGAGACATTTTGGGGGCATGAGCCAAAAATCACCCAAATAGTGAACCAACTTTGGGCATGAGCCAAACACTCAACTTCAAATGCATTCATTTTAATTACAATATTTGTATAATCTCAATTAACAACATTAATATGAAATGTCCCTCAAAGATTTTATAATCTCAATTAACAACATTAATATGAAACCTTCTTAAGGAAACCTCCCTTGAATTACTTCGGCATTTCCATTCGCCCTCTTAGGGGGTATGTTAGTTATTATTATTATTATTTAATTAAATAAATAACAATAATAAGGAAGGGTAATCATTATCCTAAAGGTATCATTCCCATATTATTATTAAACACAAATAAATAATAATAATAATAATCCTATTTGGATAATCTCCATCTTATTATTATTAAATAAATAAATAAGTCAATAATAATATGGAAGTATAATAAGTACTTAATAAATAATTGAGGTTATAAAATAAAATGGTAAAATAAGTAACAATAATCAAGGGATGAGTTCTTGGATTCTATATAAGGAGGGGAATGAAGGAGAAAATGACATTTCTCTTTTGGCTGGTCTATAGAGAGGACACGTCTAAAAAATTGTTGGCATAGGAAAGTGCTATCAATGAAGTTGATATCTTTACCACAAAACAAGATAACATAGTAGATACTCTAAACTTAATTTTCACTCTAATACGAAATGTAATAGCCCATTTGATTGAAGGAACGATATATATAGAAGTGACCCAAATAAATATCAACTCAATATTCCACAATAGAGAGAGCTTAATAAATTACAACTCACAGGAGCAAAGAGAGATGAACTTACCTGCTTCAAATAAACCAACATACCTATAATATGGGGACTAAAGATTGTAGTGATCCCTTGATTTGACAACTGCAACAAAGAATGGGGGACGACTCTCCACCCAACTGTAGATCTTGCTACTTTAATCTTCAATAGCAGGTCACCCTCGAGCTCTCAATCGATTACTATTCCAACAATTCTTTAGCCTTATCCTCTCTGTAGACCAACCAAAAGAGAGATGCCATTTTCTCCTTCTTTCCCCTCCTTATATAGAATCCAAGAACTCGATCCCTATAATCCACTTGAATTATTTATTACCATTTATTTTATTTCCCCAATATTTATTTTTAGATACTTATTATACCTATTATTATTTACTTATTTACTTATTCATTTAATAATAATAAGATGGAAATGATCCCCTTATGATTATTATTATTATTATTTGTCTAATAATAATATGGGAATGATCCCTTTAGGATAATGATTACACTTCTTTATTATTATTTATTTAATTAAATAATAATAATAATATATGAGGCGTGACATACTCCCCTCCTTCAAGGAACTTTGTCCCAAAGTCAACCTTGATTATGTTTCTTATAGGTTTTTAATTAGCTCACGATATCCTCCACAACACCCTATGTTAGCTCATGTATCTTCCACAACACCTCTGCTTGACTAGTAAAAAGCCACCCAAGTGACCGCGACAGGCATCAAAAGTCCACATCACAACACCGGGGAAGTGCGAGTACTCTTTAGTTGTCCTTCCTGAATTTTAGAACCAAGCTTAAAACCTACAAGTCTAATATGGGGCATGACAATTTAACTTCCTTTTTTGCTTCCATTTACATTTCAAGTGTATTTTTTCCTCAACTTTGTTGAAAAATCAATGCTATTTCATGGATTGGTTTTACAATTGGCATTCATTGCATCTAGTTTAACATCCAAAATAGCCTCCAAAATTGTGTTGGTTTTAGTGTTGCTTTTGAATTCGGTGCTAATTTCAACGGAATTAGTGGCTAACTTTACATCAAAAGTGGTGCTCGACTTTGTGTCGAAAAATAGAGTTTTAATAAAAAAAAATAGAGTGGAATTTTAAATCGGTGCTAGTGATTGCCACTATAACTTTTCAATGCTTGTTTTTGCATTGGCTTTACCCCTAATTACCCCTAATTAACCCATGATTACCCCTAATTGACCCATGATTAACCCTAGTTAACCTTAACCCCAATTGACCTTTAACTAACCTTACTTATCCATAGTAACCCTTGATTTCCTATAATTAACCCTAATTACCCTAAATTAACCACTAATTAACCCATCTCTACAATTTATTATGCCATTCACAATGTCAACTCATAAACCCGAACAACTGCTTCCTTTTGTGCCTTCAATACTCAAACATGATATGTATCTTAATCAATATGCCTCCAATATTTCATACAAGAGCATTGTCAAAGTTTTCTTTCTCTCCATTTGGAGTCACCCATTTTCGAGAATCACGTAGAAACTTTACTCCTTAAAGGATAAGACTCCCCATCTCATATAAATACAACCATGACTTTTCCAACCCTATGGATCTAAATATTGACACATCATTTGTATTATGTATTGGAAGCTAATCATAATGCTTATCTGTTAACCACAAGAAGCACAACTAAGTCACTTTCCTTATCCTCAAACTAACAAATCCATTAGTGCATTGCATCCACAAGAAGACTGCAATGACCATTTTTTTGTATTTTTGACACCATTGCAACACCTAATCTTGATTGCTCAAGATAACTGCACTGGTAATGCTCTCCCCATTCCTTGTCTTGCTCAAACCATAAAGGCAACATGCTCCTCATAGAGTCACAATAATAACACACTCATTCTCATAGTTTCCATGCTAACACCCAATCAACAATGAAATTACACATGTAGGTTGTTTTTCTTCAAAGACATCTCAAACCAATAGCCTTACACAACCTCTTCAAATAGATCCAATTACTTAATAGATCATGTGCACACATAATTGATTATTAGCAATGAATCATCATGCACATGACATAGATCATATAGGTTGTCTATTACAATATTCTTCACAATATCATGCATTTGCTTCAACCATAGGTTTTCTTGTCACTACTAGTATCACAACCATTAATTTCTCATGGAAATTATTGCTTGATGCAACAATGTTATATAGATTGCAACTATCACCTAGGACTAGTTGTTCCATCACGGTAGTACTTTGAGTGCCCAAATAACCACTCTAGTACCACCTCTGACCATGGAATCAAAGTCACATCTAATGGGACACAAAGATTAGACTGTTAAACAGAGAGCATAAATGCATTGGATCACCACCAAGCATTGAAACATATCACTCATCACATGTAACAACGTCTTCCACATACCAATCACCTCAATAGATAGATGATTGGCATTGGTAGCAATCGTTCCATTACACATGCATAATCAAGCACACGGGGATGAGATTGAGATTTCTCTTTCACATAGCATGTTCTCCTCCTTCACCTTGGAGCTGCTAACCATCTCTTGATGTCAACCAATCTTGTCATCATATTTTACATTGAATAAACCTACACACTCTCTTCATTTCTGAAACCCTAACCACCTTCCAAAAAACACCCAAGCCGCACCCTTGAGATAGTCTAGGCCTACCAGACTCTAATACCATATTAAAAATGAGCATACCAAGAGAAAAAAAAAATACAAAGCAAACAAAACAAGAGATTTACCCTGGAAACCCTTTACCAGGAAAACCAACACCAAAGATATATCTTCTATTATCCTTCGCTAATTTGGCCAAGTTGATCAAGTCATGCCAACACCAACCACTTGATGCATTATACAATGGAGTAGGCCAAACCTAAAATAGGATTCATCACTTCAATAGTGTGGGTGGATACCATGGGCTCATAAACTACCCATGGTAAACTATCATTGACCCACCATTGGTCGAGTCAACCGTCTCAAGAATAACCTAACATATATTGGCTTCAAAATTAGGATCCCATAGGATATGCAACATTAACATCCAATCTTCTTGCTTATAATTGAGCCTCCATAACTTGTTCTATCAACTATCAAGGGTTGAACCTTTGCACAACTACTCATTATAGCCATTAGTTGGTTTGTATTCGGTGAAGGATTTATATGTGTTCCACTTCTAGTATGGACATTGGCCCCACGAGAGTTGAAGGGTTAGTTTAAAGGAGATGTCATTAAGAATTAAGCTTTGAACTTTGTCAAGAACTCTAGCCCTAAAATCCAATATTTTTGTGTCAAAAACCTCAAGATCAACCCTTAATTCAAAAAGTGGTGCTACTAGTAGCGCCATTTTTTTCGAGATTAAAATTACAACCTTTTGCAACCATGGCTTTGAAAACCTATAATGTTTCTAAAAAAACTGTAAAATCTCTTGAAAATTTTCAAAAATAGATCCATTTAAATCTCTTGAGAAATTCAAACAAAAAGTGTAGATACTTAATTTCTTAAAATGAACATACCTTGAAACAGTCACTTCAAATCAATTGAACTAACCCACCGGCTAGTGATGTGTATTAATTAATACTTGGTATTGTTTTCTTAAATTTTATTTTTTACATTACGATTTTTTTTAATATTTTGATTTATAAGCACACATGTTACACATCTCATCCATATTCATGTATTATTATTTTAATTTTTTTAGATATTATGTTGGGCTGACTTATGCCATGCATAAGGCCAACCTTAAGCATAAGCATTATGCATCTTCCTAGAATGGGCTTGGAATGTTGATCTAAAATGCGTCAATATGTACTTTTTCATCTATTTTGGTGCTTTTTAGGTGGAAAAAATGGATCTATTGGCTTCTAGGGTCCATTTCAAGGGTAGGTCGTGTTTTGGTGATTTGAGGTCCAAAAAAATTCAGACTCCATTTGAGACATGAAACAATATTTTTGGGGCATAAAAAATTTTCAAACAAAGTTTTAGCCCCTCAATGTTGTTCTACACATTGATAGCTTTCCAACGACGTAAAGATCACTTCAATCGAAGTTTGAATGAGGAAGGTATGCCTCACGTAAGTTGACCTATCTTATTGACCACCATAGTATCGAGTGAATGCCACGTCAACTCCCATTACTCACACGAGTGGAGCTAGTCACATGTGGATTTTCAAGAATATTATAGAGCGTCCAAAACCCAATCCTAACCTTAAAAGGCTACTGGGACATATTAAATACTAGGCCACTAGGAAATGAAGGGGTTCCATTCTTACTTTATTGATTATGTCACATGGTTGAGCAGGATAAGGGAGTGTGATATTGGAGTAGAAAAAATGAAGTAGAAGACCTTGTAGCAACCATAAATGCCACAATATCCATGGAAACTCCATGAAGTAGAAGACCTTGTAGAAGACCTTTCTTTGTATTTACATAAAACAAAGTCACCGACTTAACGAGAACTGTGACCTCAAAATGAGAACTCTAGCTCTCAAAACTCATATTTTTGCGTCAAAAACACCAAAATCAACTTTTGAATCAAGAAGTGGTCCTATTGGTAGCACCCTTTTTTTTGAGGTTAGAATTACAACAATTTTCCAACATGGTTTTAAATTCTTGTAAAATTGCAAACAAAAAACTTAAAATGGACCCTCAAATAAAAAAGTGGTGTTCACAACATCACATCTTTTTTTTTGCGAGGTTCAATTTCAGCTTGTTTGAAATCATGGTCTTGACAACCAGTGTTGTTCCAAATAAAATCCTTAAAATCGACCCTCAAATAAAAAAATGGTGTTCATAGCATCAACTCTTTTTTTTTTCAAGGTTAAAATTACAACTTGTTTAAAATTGTGGTCTTGACAACCGGTATCATTCCGAACAAAAACCTTAAATTTGTCCTTCAAAACTAACATTAGTGCTAGCGATAACACCATTTTTTCCCTAAGGTTAATATTACAACTTCTTTGAAACTGTGACCTTAATACTGTTAACGTTGCAAACTGAAACCTCTAAATCATCCTCTAAATCAAAATGTAGTGCTACAAATGACATTTATTTTTCGTTTCAAGCTTAAAATTACAATGTTTATAAAACCATAGTTTAAAAAACCAACACACACACACACACATATACATTCTAATACATAATTTTTTTAATAAATGAATTATAAAAATAAAACAAAACACAACACATACACAAAACAAACAATAATAAAAAAAATTAAAACTTAAATAATAATAATAAAAAAATAATATAAATATTATATATATATAACATAATTGATATTATATAATTAAAAGAAAAAGTATTTTTCCCCTCATCCCACCACTCACGTGGAACGTCGACCTTGTGGGCGTTGACGAGAGGGGAGGTTGTGGGAGAAGGGGGGAGGATGATTCCCAAAATTGCCCCCCCCCCCCAATTTCACATGAAAACTCCTATGAAATCATGCCTTTGTTTAGCCTCTCAAACTCCTATGAAATGGAGGGGGGTTTGAATCACCTTCCCCCCCTTCTCCCACGACCTCCCCTCCCACTAGTGCCCAAAGGGTTGTTGCTCAGGTGGAGCGATGATCCTTTAGGCGCTAGTGGGAGGGGAGGATGCAGGAGAAGGTGGGAGGGTGAATCCTGGAATCGCCCTCCCCATTCACATGAAAACTCATGTGAAATGGAGGGGGGGATTCTAGGAATTGCCCTCCATTTTTTAAAAATATATTTGTTATAATAGTTTTTTAATTATATGTTTTAAAATTTAGAGTTTTTTTTATTAATTTATACATTTTTCTTTATATACATATATATATATATTTTTAAAATTTTGTTTATGCTTTTTTTAAATGATATATTATAATTTTTTTTTAATTATATATATATATATATATATATATAATAAAATAAAATGACCAACCCTTCGTATGATAAAGAATGTAAAATTGCTAGGAAAACCATTAGGGATGCTTCTAATGAATCCTTAAAACTCGATAAGATCAATATGTACAAATCCCTAATTAAAAGGAAAAAAAAAGTACTATATCAATAAAAGGCAAGATCAACTTTCACAACTATCTAAGCTGGATCCTAAGAAGTTCTGGAGCCAAATTCTAAACCACAATACTAAAGAGAATAATATGATTCCCTTAAGGGACTGGAATTCCTACCTTAAAAGTCTTTACGAGTTCCCTAATGCCACAAACACCATTCCTATTATCCCTATAGAGTATGTGGTTTTTTCTTTAGATGACATAGTTCGGGGTTAAGCGACTTGCAAATGGGAAAACTAACAACATTGAAGGTTACCAATCTTAAAATTTTAAAATCGGAGGGCTTATCCTTATCCCTCACATACACAAGCTCTTCAATTTAGAAGTCAAGCAGGGCTTCCCTAAACCCTGGA
>SNQJ01S0015206.1:320042-332249 GCA_010110895.2 Picea sitchensis
AAAGCACATAATGTTTTCCATGTTTCATTATTGAAGAAATATGTACATGATTCTAATCATATAATTGACTGGTCTGTGATCCAGGTGGAACCGGAGGGAGAATTCCTACCAAAACCTCAATGCATACTGGACAGAAGGGAAACCTCGCTTAGGAACCGAACCATTGCACAGGTCAAGGTGTAGTGGAAACATTTTGGCCCAGATGAGGCTACATGGGAAATGGAAGATGCCATGAAACAAGCATATATGATTTTGTTTACTTATGTACTTACACGTTCTATTGATAGATAGAACATCGAGGATGATGTTCCTTTAAGGGGGAGGGAATTGTAACACCCTGTTTCCCCCAGTCTCTAAAAATAACTATATTGGCCAAGAACTATGGAAAACTCCAAGATGTGAATGTGTGATTTGATGAACCCTGTATAAAAGGGTTGATGAATGTAAATGATCTGTGAATATGTGTTGCATGACTGCTGGGAGGGGGATGTGCTGAAAAAGAGACCACGATGGCTGATGAAAGGTGGTGGAAGGCACCTGGAATGGTGGTGTTAACTTCCACCGAACCAATACCATATTGGTATTTACTGACTCAAAGACCAAATCTGCTCTCTGGCCCTGGAATGAATTACTCGCCAGGATGGTAGGTGGGGAGGCTCCTCATGAGTTAATGAGGGGATGGCGGTGAACTGCCCGTCCGTAGAAGCCCTCAGACCTGACCACTATGGGGGAATTCGTGCCACACATGACCTTGCAGGACAAAGCAAGAAAGGAAGTGTGGGGAGGAGAGAGCGCGCAACAAGAATCACAGAAGGAGAACCAGAGGAACTCTGGAAAATTCAGCGAGTCTTGAGCATAGAAGAAGGAGAGTAACCTTCGTCCTTGACTTCCGACGAGCGGGAAGTAGGAGACTGAGTCTCAAAGCCTCGTGGTCTAATCTCAGGGGTGGCTAGTGGTAAATCCGTTGGGAGTCGCTAAGCCTACGGTTGGGTGGAAACAAGCACCCCTCTCAGCAGTTGCGTTACACCTGGTGTTTCCTGATAAGTATTTATGTCCTATATCTTAAATTGAATATTCCTGGAATGCATGCTCATGGTTGTACACTCACAAATTGGTTTCTGTAAAGAAGTGTTTGCCTGGTGTTTTGATCGGAAATGGTGGATGCATGATTATACTTGTATGACCATATTCGGTTCATATATATATATATTGAACAAGTTAAGATTTCGAGTCCATTCTCGGGAGATTTGTCCCATTTACTTAACTCACGTGATGCCCTGGTTGGATTTCCCCAAAGGCACCTCCTTCCGGGAAAGTTCCCTCACCATACAGAGAGGAGTGATCTCCTTGAAAGGACTACCGTTTTAGGAAACCCATGAATTTGCTTCATCCCTGTCACCAAAAGTAGCTTAGCGGGGATACCTCTCGGTATTTTGGCGTTTCGGCACCCGGGAATCCCAAGGGTCAGTTTCCTTGTATTCACCAGTTGCGAAATCCTGATATGAGAAACCCCGAAATGATACAGCGTGAATAGATTTTGATATTTCAGAGTTTCGGCACCTGGGAATCCCAAGGGTCAGTTTCCTTGTATTCGCCAGTTGCGAAATCCCGATATGAGAAACCCTGAAATGATACAACGTGAATAGATTTTGATATTTCAGAGTTTCGGCACCCAGGAATCCCAAGGGTCAGTTTCCTTGTATTTGCCAGTTGCGAAATCCTGATATGAGAAACCCCAAAATGATACAGCGTGAATAGATTTTGATATTTCAGAGTTTTGGCACCCGGGAATCCCAAGGGTCAGTTTCCTTGTATTCGCCAGTTGTGAAATCCCGATATGAGAAACCCCGAAATGATACAGCGTGAATATATTTTGATATTTCGGAGTTTTGGCACCCGGGAATCCCAAGGGTCAATTTCCTTATATTCGCTAGTTGCAAAATCCCGATATGAGAAACCCCAAAATGATACATCGTGAATAGATTTTGATATTTCGGAGTTTCAGCACCCGAGAATCCCAAGGGTCAGTTTCCTTGTATTTGCCGATTGCGAAATCTCAATATGAGAAACCTCGAAATGATACAACGTGAATAGATTTTGATATTTCGGAGTTTCGGCACCCGAGAATCCCAAGGGTCAGTTTCCTTGTATTCGCCAGTTGCGAAATCCTGATATGAGAAACCCCGAAATGATACAGCGTGAATAAATTTTGATATTTCAGAGTTTCGGCACCTGGGAATCCCAAGGGTCAGTTTACTTGTATTCGCCAATTGCGAAATCCCGATATGAGAAACCCCGACATGATACAACGTGAATAGATTTTGATATTTCGGCGTTTCGGCGCCCGGGAATCCCAAGGGTCATATTCCTTGTATTCGCTAGTTGTGAAATCCCGATATGAGAAACCCCGAAATGGTATAGCGTGGTTAGAGTTTGGTGTTTCGGCATTTCGCCACCCAGGATACCCAAGGGCAAGTTTCCTTGTATTCGCCAGACGCGAAATCCCGATTTGCGAAACCCCAAAATGAGCTTAGCGATGTATACAGGCTTCAGAGTTTCAGCTCCCGGGAAAACCCAGGTGTAAGACTTCCTGCCTTCGCACATCGCGAAATCCCAACTTGCGAAACCCCGAAATGAGCTTGGTGGATATAAGGATTTTGGTGTTTCGGCACCCGGAAAACCAAAGGGTATGAGGGTATGAACCCCTTGTCTTCATATATTGCAAAATCCCGATATCCGAAACCCTGCTAGGATTTAGTCCGAGTCATTGATAAATTCAATGAGTTGTTAGATCCTTTTCAGCCTTCGACACTTCGAAAGACAGAGAGCAGGGGAACGCTTGCATCGTGATTCCCTGAATCACGGAAGCCGGAAGTACCTCTCTGGTAAGGCCTGTGGTCATAGCCAATGATCACAAGGGGAAGGATAAAGGAAGGGAGGGTCTGCACCATGCCCCATAGGAATTCGGGGATTCTGTTCCTCGAAGAAGAGGGGAAAAAGCCTAAAAATCTTAGTTCCCGTAGTGGGCGTGTTACACCCACATAGGTATTTATGTATCCGAGGTATTCCTAAAATGAGAGGGTACCAATTCAGTTTGGATTTGGTTTGAAGTACTATAAAGTTTGTTATATACTCCCATGAATCAATGGACACCAATACATCCTCTAAGACTCCTTCAAGATTTAAAATTGATCTATCTATTAGCTGGACTAGTATAATAGGTGTGTGTCTCAATAGTTCCTTAAGTTTAGTCTAAGAATAGTGTATTTTTTCATAACATTGATGGTTTCCCCTAGGTTTATCAAAGTATTATGAATGAGATTTTTGTTGATGTATACATCTACATCTGGGTTGCATAGATATAAGTATTTAAGGACAAATATTTTTCCTAGCATAAGATATGCCAGTTGGACTATCACATTGACTACAAAAGAATCTTTCCTCTTCCTTCTTGGCTTCTTAGTGCATTATTCTTTATGAATTTGTTGTATATCTAAACATCCTTAATGACCTGGAGGAGAGGGATTTTGACACAAAAGTTTTTGAGTTCTCATAGGAGGTCATTATTTTAGGAGAAGTAAGTTTTCTTAGTTTCTAGTATTTTAGGATAAGGTGGTATTGGTTCAGGGATATATTTTCTTATGGAAGAGATTCCTCCTCCTCATAGCCCTTATCCTCTATGGGCTCTAATGAGGGGTAGGGTTGTTAGTACCTTCCCCAATATTAGAATGATCTCTTGAAGAAATTATGTTTGGTAGGTGGTCATGTTATTATTGTATACCTATTGACCCGCCTATTGTTTGGATTGGGTGTTGGCATGCAACTGAGGTTGTTTTGAAATTTGTTGATTATTTCTTGTTGGAGCATTTCTTTTTTGTGGTGGAGGTGAGAGCAATACTTGTTGCTGCTAGTTTGTAGGTATCCACCCTTATGGAGGGCTATTCCACTGGTAGTTTTGCATTGGAGGTTGAAATGGGAATGATTGAAAGGAATATTGGAATGGTTGAGCATGGTTTTAATATAGTCATTTATTTTGAATTGTCCAACTAGGTTTATTATGAGGATACCAAGGTTAAGTATTCATTTGTGCATTATATCTAACAAATTATTAGCTGGACTAGTATAATAGGTGTGTGTATCAATAGTTCCTTAAGGTTTAGTCTAAGAATAATGTCTTTTGTCATAACATTGATTGTTTCCCCCAGGTTTATCAAAGTATTATGAATGATATTTTTTTGATGTATACATCTACATCGAGGCTGCATAGATATAAGTATTTAAGGACAAATAATTTTCCTAGCATAAGATATGCCAGCTAGACTATCACATTGACTACAAAAGAATATGTCCTCTTCCTTCCTAGATTCTTAGTGCATTATTCTTTATGAATTTGTTATATATCTAAACATCCTAATGGCCCGGAGGAGAGGGATTTTGACACACAAGTTTTTGAGTTCTCTTGGGAGGTCATTATTTTAGGATAAGTAAGTTTTCTTAGTTTCTATCATTTTAGGATAAGGTAGTATTGGTTCAGGGATAGATTGTTCTTGTGGAAGAGATTCCTCCTCCTCATAGCCCTTATCCTCTATGGGATCTAATGAGAGGCGGGTTTTTTAGTACCTTCCCTAATATTAGATTGATCTCTTGAATAAATTATGTTTGGTAGGTGGTCATCTCATTATTGTATACCTATTGACCCACCTATTGTTTTTATTGGGTGTTGGCATGCAATTGAGGTTGTTTTGGAATTTGTCGATTATTTCTTGTTGGAGCATTGCTTTGTTGTGGTGGAGGCAAGAACAATACTTGTTGTTGCTAGTTTGTAGGTATCCACCCTTGTGGATGGATATTCCACTGGTAGTTTTGCATTGGAGGTTGAAATGGGAATGATTGAAAGGAAGATTGGAATGGTTGAGCATGGTTTTAATACAATCATTGATTTTTCATTGTCCAACTAGGTTTATTATGAGGATACCAAGGTTGAGTATTCATTTGTGCATTATATCTAACAAATTATTGAGGATGCGAATATGACATACTTGGTTGGAATGGTCAAGCTAATCCTTGCCTTCTTTGGTTGATGAAGCATAGTGGCTCCACATTCTCCTCATCTTCCTAATAAGAAACCTTACTACCTAGAAAGGAAGTAAATTTGTTAGTTGGATGTTGCTCTTCACAAATTGCATAAATTTCTATAGTGTTTGGACATTCATTCCTAGTATGTTTTTTTGTGCATTTAGGATAGAGAATAGATAATAAAAAAATTGCTTCTTGCTTTCTCTTTATGTGCAATGTATTCATTTGCATGGCCTATGAATGTAAATTGTTAGTTTTTGTATATTATAAAAATCCTCCTATTTCATTTTTAGTAAGAGTTTTAGAATTAGATGATTGTGATGCAAAATTTATGCCATTCCTACTCTTCTTCCTTGTAGATCTAGAGTAGTTATTGAATACTTTCTATATTTATTCATACTCCAATTGAAATATGTCTCCATTTGCAAGGAGATTAAAAGTCACCATAAATTCCTCTCTTACACCTCTAAGCAACACAAAATTGAGGGAGTTATCATCTAGTGTGCAACTATGCTATCTTGTAATTGAGTTGGAACCTTTCCTCATAGTCTTCTAGGGATTCATTTTCTCCTTGGATCATTCTAAAGATTTCATCTCTTGTATCCTTGGACTTACAATAGTCTCTATATATTTAAATGAAGGTTTTCTTCATTTTTTCCGAGTTCCTGATGTTGTTTTCTTCTAAACTCATAAATCACCTCAAGGCCGGTTCCTTCAATGTAGAGGGAAAAATCTTGAGCTTTTGACTATCAGATGCATAATCATAAGTCCTACAAACAAATTCAAATTCAAAAGGAAAAGTGTTAGGGTCTTCTGTAAGAAGGCCATGAAAATGGGGATTTGTTTCTTGACTTTTTTCCCAAATGGAAAAATAAAATATTTCAAATTGTTGCTCTCAATGTTCAACCATGGTGTGGTGAGATAAGGATTCTTCTCCTTCTTCTAGAACCAAATTTACAAAAATCCTTGCTCCTTCTTGGGGTAACTCAACAAATTCTTCAATGAATTATTGGGTGTCTATTTCACAAACATTTTGTTGATGTCCTTATTCAATTGTACTTGTTTCAATAGTGTGAGCTCTTGATAAAATCTACCAAATCTATCTCTAGGTTGATGCATACAATCTACTGAATTTTTTTTTCTTTTTCTTTTTTAAATTCAGATGGACTTAAATGTAGTTTTTAGCACATCCTTTGTAACGACACCAAAAAGTGATGGGATAAATAATTTCAACAAGACTGTTAATTCCTCAGCTTGAATTTAATTTACCAATCCAAGGACATGCTTCTTTGGTGAGGAACTATGCACTATATGTGCAACTACACTAGTACAATTTGATTTATAGACTCAATAAGGAATGTGAATCTGAATTCTAACTTGAATATTGTCGTTCATTTCCTTAAGAAATTTTTCTCATGACGTTCACTCCTTTCTTAGAAGAATCATATGAGGTTATAGAGTCACTATGTTGGCTGCTATAGGGCTAGTTCGACATAGATATTAACAGTGGATAAGTGCATATTTCCAAGGCTTAACAACCTCTTCATCATCGTGTTCCTTAAGTTGATTGCAAGACTCTATTTAGGGCTACCTATATACATTACGCGTGAAGTGATGTTAACATTAAGGATGCATAAACTAATCTAACAACAAGGAGGATTCTCAATATCAACCTCTTTTCTCCTATCCCTTCACCCTCAAAGGCTGATGATATGTACTCCTTATACCCCAAGTCAAGAGAATCAAGAGCATGGGTAATGAGAGTGGTTGCCACTATTCTAGAGAGGAAGGAAACATCATACAAAAGACTACTCAAACTACAAAGAATGTGAGTGAATGACCATTTCAAAATTCACGAGATAGGCTGAGATACTAAACATAAATTATAAGGTTGCAATACAATGAGAAAAAAGTGAACTTGCATAGTTAAATTGACTGCAAATGAACTTACTACAAAAAAAATAATTAAATTGATGTAAAAACATAATTAAATTAGTTGAAAGTCAATCAACATGAAGAAAATGAACTTGTTGTAATAACTTGCATGAGTTCTTTACATGAAACTATGAGCTATTTGCAGAAATAAAATAAAACAACACGACGATATTAGAAGAAACTACGAGATATTACATAAATAAAAAATAATAGCATGACAATGCTAGAAGAAATTGTGAGTTACTGCAGAAATAAAATATACCAACTTGATAATGCTAGAAGAAACTATGAGATACTACAAAAATAAAACATAACAACATGATAATGCTAGAAGAAACTATGAGATACTATAGAAATAAAACATAACAACATGATAATGCTAGAAGAAACTATGAGATACTGCAGAAATAAAACATAACAACAAAGAGGGTTCATTGTATATCCTTGAGTGGGCCCTATTCAAGGTCTCTATAGGGACCCTTAAATAAACCACTAAGTGCTTGAGATCTGAAACATAGTTTCTTCATTCAGAAAACTACTTCATGACAACATAAGATTCCTCAACAATTTGAATTCTCTAGTTCCTATGAAATTATTTATGCCAAAAGAAAAAATAGTTCCCTCCTACTTCATTCTAGCTCCTATTTATACAAAAAAAATAATAAATCATCCCTTCAATTAGTCCTTCATTGAAGATGACTTGTCTATAGGATCCCTAGAATCAAGTATCCTTGTTTCAAGGACAAAATCTCCCTCCTTAATTCGAATTCATTCAATCAAAAAATTGAATTAGGATCTTGTTGGTTGAGTGTCTTGAGCCATTAAATGCTTGGCTCCTTTGGAGGTTGGAGAGGGGAATGATCCCCCTTTTATCTCAAGTGAAATTTTATGGAGATGACCCATAGGATTCAACCTACTTGAATAAATTATTAACGCAACCTCAAGAATGCATAAGTTCATTAAAATCATAAATTAAACCAATGTATATCACATAACTCAAAATTCAATCATTCATGTCAGTCAATGCACATAACCTAAGATGTTCATATTAATCATATTATTTTATAAGTGTAACATGTTTTAGTCCACAAAAAGGATCATATTAGCTACAAGATGAGCCTCAAAGTTCCACTATTTGGTGGCCCATCAGCTAGCCAGCCTAGTAAAAAAATCAAGGTGTATACCATCACTTACTTGTACCTACTAGACCATGGGAGAACATCTCCATGTATTTCATGGGTGGTTTCCCAAGAAAAAGAAAGGGACATGATTATTTGTTTGTGATAGTTGACAAGTTTAACAAGATATGCATTCTCATGCCTTGTAAAAAGACTATTAAGGGACAAGGTGAGACAAACATGCTCTTTGAAAAGCTATAGGTTCACTTAGGTATACCAAGGAGCATCATCTCAGATGGAGATACTAGATTTTTCAATGCCTTTTTAACTACACTTTGGGAGAAGATGGACACCAATTTGAAGAGATCCGCAACTTTCCATCCATAGACAAATGAGCAGGAAAAAGCAGTGAACAAGACATTGGTTTAAATTTCTAGTGGTTACAACCATACGATTTTGAGGACCCAGGATCAAAATTTGATTTAGATTCAACACTCTTATAATAAAGTAATCCTTATTTCTACAAATAAGTCTCCTTTTGAAATTCACTTTGGATATTTACCACCTTTTCCCTTAGATGTTGTAAATGGGCAATAAAGAGGAGTGAGGTAAGACATCACATGAGAAGCATAGAAGGATGAAAAATTAATTGATAAGATTAGGCATATCAATTTTCAAGTACGAGAGGCATTGAAGAAGTCATAGAAAAAGTGAAAGGCCCAACATGATAAACATAGAATTGAGAAAACATTTAAGGTGGGAGTGTTACACATCAGAATTTCACATTTGCATTTCGCACCCTAGGTGTCGCAAAGTGACGTATGTACCTTGGTAAGTGTCGCATGCACTGTCGCAAGTGTCATATGCACATTCCCAAGTGTCACATTCACATTTTTAGGTGTTTCCACCCCTTGACACCATGAAAACAATTGTCCATGACCCCTAATTCATATGGGAGGAAGAAACCCAACATTTCTAGGTCAAAACACACCTTTTCCTTGGAAAATTCGACCTATTTTTGAGAATTTATGAAGGGTGGCACCCCCCTGGCCATGTTGGGGGAGGGCCATGGTGCCCCCCCTTCCATGTTAGAGGAGCGCCAATATTAGGATGGCACCTTGTCTCTCACTCTGGGGGAGCACCATTATTGTTGAGAGAAATTGGGGATCCTCCACCTAATTCTATGGGCCAACTTTCTCAAGATGGGGTTGGTTATGTTCGACCCTCATGCTTTCGCTTCACCTTAGGATTTGATCCAAACATTAAGGATCCATATCCTCAACCATATCCATCATTTTCTCATGGTGGTTGTGCCTCTCAAGCCTATATATTGAGGGCTTTCCAAGGTGAAGGGAGGAAGTAATCAGTCAGAGTATCATCATTTTGATCTTGGTAGATTTGTGCAAGGTTTAGATGAGGAGAGCTTGGAGAGGTTGTTGCTGCATCAATCGTGGTCTGTAAGTTTTCTCTTTGGGTTCTCATCTGAATATACTTGGACTATCTTCTTCAAGCTTGTGTATTCTTGCATATGCTTGTCTACCGTTGCTTTAATCTTCGTAGACAAATTTGTTTGACCTAATCAACTAGAGTAGGAGATAATTGTTTCTCTTTTCTTCCCATTGCAGGTATCAAGTTGTGCCACGGGTTTTGAAGATCAATCTCACAGATTGGAAGCAAAGAGGACAAACTTCAAAACAAGGTACATCATTACCTTTCTCCCTCTCTCTTTCTAATGAGCTAAAACAAGTTTAAAGGGATGTTAGTGTCCACTTGTAGTGTTTCTGTCTTGGTATAGGGGTCTGGTAATCCAAGGGAAGTTTCATATATCTGTAGATGAAACATTCTGTAACAGGGAGATAGATTTTGGTTTCATATAAACAAAGAAAGGCTATAGGATACTAGTAAGAATATCAAAGCTTTGAGGTATGGTCCTTTTGAAGTGTTGGAGATTCATGGGTGATGATTCCTACAGACTCAGTCTACCCCCATATCTGCTCATTTAATCAATAGTGAATGTGGAGAACTTGATACTTTATGAGCCTTCCATGCTGGACCAGGAAAATGATGATCAAGTCTTACTACCATAGAGGATTTAGCACTAGAAGCTCAAGTAGAGTTAACAGAAGATACAATTTTGCAGAAGAAGTCTATAACAACTAGATGGGGGCAACATGAACTCTAGTAGGTTGGATTGAAAGAAAAATTTCCAAGCAAGGCCAAATGGTACTCTAAGGAAAAGGTGGAGGAGAAATTTCCCCACCTCCTCTAGTGAAAGCTTTTGGGGACCAAAATCCCCCCTAAATGGGGAGGTATGATCCAAAATGGATTATATAATTTGTCATTTATTTTGGTACTTTATAGGTGGAAACATTGGAGCTATTGAATTGTAGGGCCCATTTTAGGGGTAAGTCCCACTTTGGTGATTTAGGGTCCAAAAATTTCAAGAGCCTATTTGAGGCCTTAAATGACCACTTTTGGGGTCAAAACTTTGTGAACAACGTTTCCAATGTCTCAATGCTATTCTAACATCAAGAGATTTGCAATGGTGTAGATATAACATCAATTAAAGTTTGTATGTGGAAGTTATGCCTCCCACAAGTCGACCTATCTTGTTGGCCACCATGATATTGAGTGTCTGCCATGATAACTCACATTACTCACACATGTGGAGCTAGATAAATGTGGACTTTCATGAAGATCCTAGAGGGTCCAAAATCCTAACCCTTATAAGGAGTTGAGGCATGCAAAAACTCTAACTCTAACCCTAAATGGTAATCAAACCATGTTAAACATCGATCCACTTGGATAGGAAGGGGTTCCATTCCTATTTTATTGAGTATTGCTCCATAAGAAAGCATAGCATTGAAAGTGGGATATTGAAGCAAAATAAAGGAAGGAGAATATCCTATAGTAGCCATACATGCCACGATGTCCATTGCAAATCCATAATGAGTGCCTCTTTCTTTATATTTGCATTTCAAAACTGAGAAGAAAAGAGCAAGGCATAGGCCTCACCTTGTAGTTGGGTTTTCCCCATATTGGGTTTTCCTAGGGTACATCTAGTGTTCACTGTGTGGATGTTGTGTTATTTGATTAGCTTCTTTCATTTCAGTATTTCATGCATTAAGATAGTAACATTAAATCCAAATTTAAAGTAAAACACTGTGTAATAACATATTTCAGAATATTAAGAATTATTGCAGTGGAATACCACAAAAATTTATAGATCATTTTTACCCTCCAGCCGCTGCTTATCAATCTATCCATTTTCATTCATTGTTGGAGTTACTTGTGCAAATTGAAGTATCTTTGTTCACCTTTAAGAGGGTTGATTGTTAGGAAAACTCAGTATGTTATCTTGCTCTCCACAAATTTCACGTTGGTAGTGTTAGAATATAGAGGATTGTGCTCGTTTAACCATTGACGATACCTTCATCACCCAACCACAGGCCTTAAGCCACCCTCCGAGCACCTTGACCTTGACCGAGAAGAGAATTCTGGCTGCAATCTATAGCCAAGAGAGGCTAAATGCACCAAGAAAAAGAATAGAAACTAAACTGAACAGATGATCCCACCCAGAAGCTAGCGCACCACTTTCCAGCTCTCCCAGAAAACCTACGCACCAAACTGCTGCCGCCTGCAACTGCCTGCGCAGATATTGCTCTCACTGCAACTGTTGAGATGACAAATAATGAAACTGGCACCCTGTATTTATAGTGGACTCGCTAGTCTAACTGGGGTCGACCTGGCCAGTCTAACTGGGCCGACTTCTCCTTCTGGGCATCAATAAATTCAATATAAATATATTTGTTCAGCCGACAACTTGTCTAGGGTTTCCTTCCGGAGGATTCTAATCTCGTCATAGGTCATAATAGAGGTTCATACCTCCCGAAGCTACCATAATATTAACACTCCCTCCTATCTAGGGAGGTATGGTCTTGAGCACAACAGGCCATTCAACTGGTAGCACCACGAGCACCTGTCATTATTATCCGACTGGATAATCTCCTATGACAACTGGTACAATATCAATTTATAGAACACACCTGTGTCTATTCCAGTAGTACACAACTACTCA